>RWGZ01001492.1:958432-990810 GCA_009725065.1 Utricularia reniformis
AACGAGAAGGTATGCAAACATGTCTAGTAACATTCATATATTGTGTATTTACCTCAATCCGAGGAAAAAGCGTGTCAACAGCTTGCGTTAGTCCTTTACCACGATCTGATATAATAGTAAAAAGATGTTGGTTTTCATCAGAAATTCCAACATCCTGTTGTACCAACTGGAGAAACCACATCCATGTATCTTTTGTTTCACCACCGACGATAGCGTACGCTAAAGGAAACACACCATTGTTTGCATCAATACCAGATGCAACAAGTATTTGGGCTTGCGATTTTTCCTTAGTGTGGGTACCATCTATACAAATTATTGGGCGACATCCTTCTCGGAACCCATCGCGACAAGCCTGGTGTACCATTCAAAAGTTAATGTTAACACATTTAAACAATTAAATCATATGTAAAATCAAGAGACATATTACCCCGGGGCAGATGTAGATCGCTTCAAATCTGGTTCTACCAACCATGTCTGTGCATTTCCTCTCTTTTAAATCTACAGTGGACCCGGGATTCGAAATCAAGTATTGAGCACAATACCTTCTTATTGATTGAAATGACGCCCGAGACCCACTTCGAACTAACTTTATTGCTTGCTCTCGTGCCCGACGCACTTTATGTTTTCCAAAATTCAATCTAAAGTTAGTATTCACGTCCGTTTGAAGATCCTTTATACTTATATCAGGCTTATCTAAAAACCGTTGGTAATACTTCTTTGCTATCCAGGCTGCGGTTACAGATGTATTTATCATCTTGCGATGACAATGGACGGCATGCGGTATTACAGTCTTCACGCACCACATTATGTCATTGTCTCTCATCGAAACATTAACATACCATGGGCACTCACGGTCACCATTACCTCTACAACGAACAAACAAGCGGTATTTGTCATTTTTAACAAAGTAAAATTCTTTACCTGCCTTTACACAAAAGTCCGCAAGCGCGGACTTAGCATCCTTCTTACTCCGGAAACAAAGACCTTTCCTAATACATTATAAAAAGAGAAAATATATTTCCGATTCATTCGAATATTTAAAAAACAACGAATAATGATAACTGAAAATAATTAAACTTACACCAGGTCTTTTGACGTTAGTTCTGATCTTGTATCAAAAATGTGTGGGCCCTTTGTTTTAGATTCAACGGAATGAACAGTTGAGATAGCTGATGTAGAGTCATGAATTGATTGGTTATGAAGGCCTTGCTTATTAGAGAACACGTTTTTCACACCTTCACAATCATCATCCATAAAATAGAAGAAAGTGTTGTAGAAACTGTCATCACTCGACCAATCTATCCCACTTGTATCTGAGGGGTTTCATCCTTCATGTGATTTTTTTCCCCCTGCGAAACATAAATGACAAGTATATGTTTAAAGGCACCAACAACAATTTATATACATTTATCACAATTTTTTCAAAAATTACATAACCTTTGTAAGATCCATCCGAGTCCTCACTCTCACTAGACATATCCACAAATACTAAGTCGAATGAGATTCAAAGGTCAAAAACTGCATGAAAATAATGAATGTCAAAAAATAGGCAAAAGTTGAATAAAAAACTGCGATCATATTTAAAGAAGCAAAAAAACACAGATTGTTTAATTGGTAACAATATTGTATTCAGGCATGTCGATCATCCATTAAAGCATAGTAATACTAAGACGCATCACTCAATCTGCACCATTGAATAAACATCAATCATTACCTACATCAACAAAATATCGATTTTGCATTACAAGCCAAAACAGGTTCTGCTTAGACATCCAAGATGTTCAATTGTATAATTTCATTAATTTAAATAGGCTTGTATTGAAGAAACTTAAAGAGGAAAGAATTCATGGGATGGAACATAAATGTAGAATGAAACTGCAATCAAAACCAAAAGGGGGAAAAACTAAGTTACACTTCAAGATGAAGAACAATACAATGATCATTTTATCAGAATTGATTGCTGAAAACATGCATTAAAATTCACCGAAAACAAACAACAATAAAGTCTCTAGTAATTTCGAAATCCTAATACCAATTAATTTCTCTAACAAATGATCAGCAAAGCAAAGCAAAGAACCTGAGTCAGCAAAGCAAGTTGTTGAACTCCAAAGAACATCGACGAACTAACGGTGCAAGAGGGGTGAAGAGGGGGAAGTGCTCTAACCTGTTAGAGCACTTCGACAGGTTAAGAACGAACGGTGAAGAGGGGTTAAGAACGAAACCCCAGAGTTCGGCCGCTTGGGAATGAAGTCGCGAAAACTACCAGCGGCGAACGAACGGTGCAAGAGGGGTGAAGAGGGGGAAGCTGTTAGACCAAAGTTCGACAGGTTAAGAACGAACGATGAAGAGGGGTTAAGAACGAAACCCAGACATTGGCCAATTGGCAATACCGCTTGGGAACGAAGTCGCGAACACTTAACAAAAAGTTAACGGAGTTAGGGTTATTTGGGGACTGATTTTGCCCAAATTAACAAACTTTGGGGACCAAATTTGTTAGTATGTGTAAACTTTAGGGACCGGTATTGCCAATTTTAAACTTTGGGGACCCGTATTGCCTTAATATTAAAACTGTGGGGACTAAATTTGCCGATTTATTAAACTTTGGGGACCAAATTTGCCGATTTATTAAACTTTGAGGACTAAATTTGCCAGGGGAAAGATTGGGGACCAAATTTGCCAAAATTTTAAAACATTGGGGACCCATCAGGCTATTTCACCGTTTAAAACTATCCCTAACGGAAACCAAAAACTAAGGGAAGCAATAATTCAAATTTTCATCCTTAAATCCAAACTCGTATGATGTGATTTGAAAAACGAAAAATCTTTTGAAACTATCTCCAATGGAAACCGAAAACTAAGGGAAGTCAAGATTACAAAAAATGGATCCAAGCGTAACACATTTACATCTATAAAGAAGCATGCGAAGCAATGTGCATAATGGATTTTCAAATTCCACAATAGAAACTAAAGCAATATTTCAAATTTTCACCATGAAATCCAAACTCGGATGATGGGTAAGTGATTTGAAAAATGAAAGCTAGTTTAAAACCATCTCCAAAGAAAACCAAAAAGTATGGGGAACGACATTTCAAATTTTCATCATTAAAATCCAAACTCTTATGATGTGATTTGAAAGATGAAAAAAATCGTTTTAAACCTATCTCCAATGGAAAATNTTAACAAAAAGTTAACGGAGTTAGGGTTATTTGGGGACTGATTTTGCCCAAATTAACAAACTTTGGGGACCAAATTTGTTAGTATGTGTAAACTTTGGGGACCGGTATTGCCAATTTTAAACTTTGGGGACCCGTATTGCCTTAATATTAAAACTGTGGGGACTAAATTTGCCGATTTATTAAACTTTGTGGACCAAATTTGCCGATTTATTAAACTTTGGGGACTAAATTTGCCATGGGAAAGATTGGGGACCAAATTTGCCAAAATTTTAAAACATTGGGGACCCATCAGGCTATTTCACCATTGTCTTTTATACGCTCTCCTCATTTGTCGCATTTGATTTTCTTGAAATTCGTTAATCCATACCATTCTTGGCTTTTAGTGCTGTAAACGGGGTTTGGCACCACCTGACAACCACGCCATAAGGTTGAGTGTTGTATCGTACACGACGTCGTATATTCATAACATCCTAGGAACCACATGCAGCGTCTATGTTAAAGGATGACTGTTCCACGCCCGTGTCATAACCCAATAGGCCTTCCATAGGTCCCACTAAAGGTCTCCACATATTGTTGTTTTCACACTTGCGTGTGTGCCGCTTGATTTCTTATGCTTCATAGGCTTGATCCAATCTCTCGTTTGGACCGCTTTGCTCCTTGGGAAACCCTCCCAAGATGCTCTTAATCCGATCATCCCGTGTATAGATCGGGCCAGTTTAATGAAAATTATACATATATATTCTGGATGGTTTCGATCAAATAGATTGAATTTCAAATTTTATTTATACAATATATGGTAGAAATATAAATGTATAAATTATAAATTATATTTATAAATAAGATAAATGTAATTTTAAAATTTTTCAAGTTTTTTACATTTTTTATTTACATCTTTATCTAAAAGAGTATACAATTAATATATAAATTTAATATCAATTTTGATGTTTATAAATGAAATTATATCTAATTTTTTATTTATTTTATATAATGTGTTCCATATCTCTAATTGAATATTTAAGTTATGAGAATTAGATAATTATCCAGAAGATTTGAGGATTTAGACACCAAATTCAAATTATATGACAAATCTTATTTGGGTTCAACTAGAACACATATATTAAAATATTTTCTTTAAATATTATAATAAATTTTAAATTTGTAAATAATAAGTTAACAATGAAACATTAATAAAACAACTCAAAATTTGATATAGATAAAAAATATCAAATATATAAAAAAAGTTGGATCGTGGTATTATCGAAACCGCTAGTCATATATTACGAGCATTTTTGTGAAATTTAAGTTTTTATGTGATTTTCAAGTTGTGGGTCCAAAAGTGGAAGATTGGGCCTAGAGCTTATAAATATGTGATCTAAATTCATTAGGGAAAGTGAAACTTTTAGTATAAATCTCAATGCAAGAACTCGTGATGTTTTGCTTTTCTTTCATGTCGTTTTGATGAAACTTGTATGGTTAAGTTATTTTTTCAGTCATTCATGTAAATGTGTATTTTTAAATAGTAGTGTAACCATCGGTTGATTATAATAAAAAACAATGTATAACATATTCTTCCAATGAAGTAAGCTTATACTATAAGTTCAACCTTATATATCACCCGTGTTATATGTAATTACGATTATTCGAGCTAAAATAATGTAAATTAAGGACTCATCGCCATATAAAAAATACACATTTTCACCTAAGATCAAATCAATTCAAAAATATTGAAAGAATATCGCTATCGGCAACTAACTACCCATGTGTAAATGTGTTAGGGATATTGCATAAAATGTAGTGAATTTGGATCCAAATATTGAATTTATAGATGTTTGTGTTTGGTAAAAGCAAATGTTGATATCAACTTCGATGAATTAGAGATCATAGCACTGAGCAAGAAGGATGAATCTGCATCCCTCCCATTCTTATGCAATCCGACGCAAACCAAAGCTCTCATCTTCTGTTGAGTAATAATTTGAGTAAGTGTTGAATGAGCTCCTCAAAAAGTTGCTGCAAATAAATTCATTTTTGTTCAACTACTAAGCATATTTGATTATTAGAACCCATGATTATCAACCACATCATTCTTGTATACTCTTTCATATATATAGCACAAACTCACATTTCATTTTTATCAAATTTTATTTCTTGAGAGTGGTAACCAAATGAATATAAAATTCCCTCTGATAGATGTAAATGTTGTATTTGGTTGACTCATGATTAAGGTAATCCAATCTACCTTGTGTAAGCGGAAGCCCCCAAAAATCGTTTTCTAGAAATGGGTGATTCACATATTGCATTACTATGTTTATCTTTGTGAGTTAGACTCATTTTTGCCAAACACGGTTCTCTTTTTGTCAAACTATAGTTGTGATAACCTTCTGTAAAGTTGATCGTCTTCCTAAAACTCATACTCAAATTCACACCACCACCAATATATTTCCACATTCACTCAATTTCGTGGTATGTTTAAAATAAATTTGTATTTGTATTTATATTATTTTTAATTTTTTAATATTTTTTTAGTTCATTATTTATTTAGATATTGAATTATTTATTTATATATAATAGGAACATGTTTATTATAAAAATTAAAAATAATGTAATGAAAATAATCACTTTTATAAAAAAAAAATACAACAAACATGTATGCGGGTGAACATACAAAAATTATGTGACAAACATGGAATCAAAACGATGTTTTATTGGGAATCACATCCCAAGACTAATAGCCTCTTAGAAGTGTCCAATCGTGGAATTGTCAAAGAGATAATGAACAAATTGGAAGACTTAGCTGGTTGTTGCTATGATCGTCTCCGAGGTTTTGTGGGCGACTGTGTTAGGAATGGAGGTCGGGTAATAGTTGAAGGGTTCGGTGGCAGGAGGAAACCTAACATGAATCGGTGATGTTGATCGGTCTCATTGACCGATCAAGGACATCGATCGAACGATTGTGATGAGTATATTTGATAGCAGTCGGATTATACTTGGATTGAGATTCAAAATTATCGAATGACACATATCTTTCTTTAATTGACTCACTAAATATATGAAATAAGATATTGTGATATATCTTATTTGTTACATATATAAAAGAATATATGAATATATATTTTGTTGATTACACATTTGGAAAAAGATAGATATATATTATATTGATTACATATATGAAAGAATATATGAAAATATATATTGTTAGTTAAATATATAGAAGATGTCGTCAAAGATATTGAAAGAAAATATTGTAAAATATTCTATAGAATATTTCCTAGATTAGATCATAATCTGGACTCTATAAATACTTAGAGACATTAACACAATTGTAAGTAGTAGATCTAAAAGTGTAACATATTGTACTCTATACTTTTGTGATAGTGAATTAACGATCGAGGTTTATCAGTCACGTGATTTTCCCGATTTATGGTTTCCACGCTAAATCTTGTGTCTTCTAATTTTCTTTATTTACGTTTAGTTCTCATCACATTAATTCGATTCGACCCCTAATAACGTGAATTATTTTCTTCCCCGAAAAATTTTTTCCCAACAATTGGTGGTGGCAACGGGGTGGTGATAGATCGTAGTGATTGGGTAATACAAACCGACTCGAAGATGTTTGATGACGATGACTATCGGTATTGTCTGTCCCCGAACTTTCGATAATTTGCATTATTCATCCTTATATTTAGTAAAATTTGGCGAAATTGATCCTCATAGTTCATATTGAATCCCCAAAGTTAACTCAATACAAAATTGGTCCGCAGAGTTTACATGCAGCGGTAAAAATGATCCTTTAATTTGGTAACATACATTAAATAACTTTTTAACGGGTACCACTCGATACCGGGTTTTCGGGTTCCACTCGATAAATTAACCAGGACTTTTCCGGGTTCGACTCGAAAAAAAATTAATTAATTTTTTTAATAAAATAATTTTTGATACTAGCCCATATACTGGACGGTATATCGCCTGTACCAATCTGAACCGGAGTGAAATTGTAGATCGGTATGAAAACATTGCTCCTAGAGTTATGTTTTATATTATATGGTACGACAAAATTAGACGACGCTGGTAATTTGACATATACCGGGTTTTAGTGGGTTTTTCCAGGCCAATCCAGAAAAAAAATTTTTAAAAAAATAATTTGTTTTTAAAAAATATTTGGTATCAGCCATACCGCTATGAACTGTAATGGAATTACTGGTACCCTAGCGGGGTCAGACTATGTAGAAATTATGAAATTACGGGGACTAAATGTAGCATTATCAAAGTTCTGTGACTTCGATTACAAAATTAAAAACTTCGGGGACCATATTTGCCACACATATACAACTTTGAAAACCAATTTTGCCAAAAGTGAGAAAGTATGATGACTAATTTTGCCACACATAAACTATAGAGACCTAATTTGTCATAATTGCAAAAATATGAAGACCACTAATATTGTCAAAATTATGAAACTACGAGGATCAAATTTGTATGTCGCTCGTTTGAATATCTTACTAGGCAAGTATTCAACTATTGCTAAATGTCATAATTGAACGTTCCATTTTTAGCATGAGTACCTTTTCATTCTGTGTGTCTTAACCAACAAGGGAGCATAAAGAATGTAAGAATAATTAAGGAGATCGATCCAAATTGACATTTATTGTATATGATGCCATTGAATAATAGTCCTTTGTCATTGGCGTAATTGAATAGTTATTAGGTACTATATATTCTATCTTGGTAACGATCAACCGAGGATATGGGAATTGCCCCTGTAGAAGGGGAGCTGTTATTTTGATGACCCCATTTATTTTTTATCGGTATTTCTTGATCGATATTTTTTAGCAACATTAGTAATGTTTTGGTCATTATTTCTTCTTGATCGGCATTATAAATGTTTTGATCAAATTGTTGCATTGACATCGTGTTTTTCTGATCTTCACTTGGTTAAGTGGATCATGTGTTTATGATCAACATTCAAGGGTTAAACGATGATCATGTTTAAATATTACTGATGATTGCCATCGGCATATGCCTATGAAAGTTATGTATGACGAAAAAGATGATGATTGAAAACAAGACTTATGTATACAATTAGCACTACATTCAAAAAGAATCTACTATCATAGACTATTGATAATGATGTCATCAAGGACTTGTCTAGTGGACCGAATTCCAGGTCTTCGGCATATGATATCAAGGGAGACAAGGGTTGAAATCAATGTCAAAGGTGATTGGGTCCACACGTTCCCAATCTTCGGAGCCAGGATTCAATCCAAAGATGTTGCAAACTTGCACATGTTTTGGATAATGGCATCCTTCTGCTCCTCGACAACCTCGAGGGTGTAGATCGTCGATGGGTTTTTAAAAGTAGTTGACATGAAAAAATTTTCCAAAAGACCTTGTGGATTAAGAACATAGTAGTAAACCTTCTCTTTAAGCTCTATTGTTAGACTGTCAATATCGATACATTTTTCTGGTAGGACCTAATAGCTACTTTCCATCATATGCTTATGCTTTTGAAGTTTGGAGGCAAGATCTTGAAATGACGGTTTTGCAAGACAAGTTAGTCTCTGTAGTTCTCTTCTGTAGAGTGAAGTGCATGATCGGTGTTGATAATGTTGCCCCATTCGGCTTACAATTGAATACTAAGTAGATTACAATTAGTGTTTACCTCGGTCGGTTGTCGTTTGGCGTCCAACCACTTCGTCGTCTCTCATTGTATTTGGCATCCTTAGTCGACATCTATGATACCGATTGGGCTAACTCTTTAGTGACGACCTCCACTTGACGAAACAAGGTACCCAC
Organism: Utricularia reniformis; assembly: GCA_009725065.1. Taxonomy (NCBI): domain Eukaryota; kingdom Viridiplantae; phylum Streptophyta; class Magnoliopsida; order Lamiales; family Lentibulariaceae; genus Utricularia; species Utricularia reniformis. Next base: position 967,399 of record RWGZ01001492.1, read on the forward strand.
TTATTCCTAAATGTGGGGAAGAGAATTTTGTTAAAGTCAATGTTCGGCTAGCTTACCCTCTAGTCGAACTGACTTATTACACTCGACGATTAGTTCCCCTGCTAACCTACATGTTTGAGCTTTCACCTCGACTATTTTGTCTTCTAATCGAGCGTTCATTTTTTTAGATTTGATTCTGATTTTAGGGCAACATTGTCACTTTTAAAAATAGTGACAAAATCTTTGTCGACACTTGAAACATGATATTTGAAGTTTACTAAACTCACTTGATTAAAAGGTTCCTTATCATCCTTAAGTCGAGTGATGTGTAGCTGGGAAAGTTTGCAGACCTTCAACATCTCGTCCAAGTGAGTGTTGAGTGAATGTGCTATATTAATTTCAAAACCATTCTCGTCCAGTAGTTTGTTGGATTTGATGTTGGGCTTCGATTGAAGATTTAGTTTTGGGCCATAGCACATATTTTAGTATTTAAATATTGTTATTTTATGTAATATTGTATTATGTTTTTTTTAGATTTCATAATCCAAAATCAGCTACAAAACCACCGAACAAATCAAATATATGTTTTTCCTTGTTTTGTTGTTAAACATTTTCGAATTAATCCAAAACTTAATTTCTAAGAAACTATAAACTTCTTTTCAGGGTGACGTGGGATATTTGGTAAAACGTGGGTCTATTCGAGAATGTTGAATTTTTCAGTTTCTCCTATTTCTTTGTTTCCTAATACTGGCAGCAAGTTTTTATTTAGGCAGAAAGTTTTTCTTTTTGGCTGGGAAGGTCATGAAAAAAGTTTCTGCTTAAAAATGTTTTTGTCCAAACTGAAAAATCCTATTCCTAAATGCAAAACCTCCGTAGCCATTTTATGTGTGGGAGTCCAGAGATCTACAAAAACTAAACATTTTTGTTCAAGAAAATATTGGACCGCTGGGAGTTTCAACAACCCACTTCTTGGGATTCAATAACCACCAAAAGCCAGTTGAAGATTTCAAAAGCGCAGATCTGGAAAATAAAACCATATTCAAAGCATGGAAAACTGTTGAAAAGCATGTGAAATACATCAAGCAAGAGAGAAAAGGGCTTCAAATGCAAAAGGATTTCTTCGAAAACAAAAATGTATGCGGGGATTCAGATCTAAGGAGTGAAGAAAAACAAGACAAGAAATGACAGTGAATTGAAAAAAGCTCATAAAGAAAAAAGAAGTCATCGTCGGCCATGTGAGTAGAGAGGAAAAAAAAGAGGAACATGCCTAAAAGGTAGGTCAATCAAAGAATTTTTTAGGGAGTTGACAATGTCATAGTCTTTTAAATTATTAACAGTTACTTATTTAAATAGTATATATAATTGACATTGAAACCAAATTATTTATAAGAATAGCATTATTTTTTATTATATTTATTTTATATTTTTAATTTCATGTTTGATGTATATATATATATATATATTAATGTAAGTACGGTAAACAATGTCTAAAATTAGTACTGTTTCATGGCAAATGATTGATTAATATTAATGATACTTTTAAATATATAAATAATAATGTTTTTATTATAATATGGTATATTATTGAAAGTTGATATATATTAAAATAATATTTTCAATTAAAAGATATGTTGAAAATTTAGAAATATTTTTATAGGGTTAGATTTAATCTCATTTCACAAACATTAAACTAGTTTTTTCTATATCTTAAATCAACACTAACTATATGGTATAACTAAAAAATTAATACTTGATATATATATTCAAATTTTGTATAAATAGTAAATATGTGATGATGAATATGATTGATATAAATTATTTAATTAGAAAAAGTGTTGAGTATGCCACTTAAACCTAAAATTCATAGCCTTGTTAAAATCTATAGTACTGCTATTTAGAAAAAATAAATTATATCAGTGTTAATAAGAAATTATAAATAAAAGTACGGATATTATTAAAATATTAATATTCTGACGCTGTTATAATAATTTTTAACCCGTCAATCAAAGGTATCGAAGGCATTGATTTTTCAAAAAATCTCAAAACCGACGCATGAAAGAAAAAGAAAAATAATGATTTAAAAACAAAAAATGAAGGCCAAAAGCAGAAAAATGTACGAATCTCACTCCGAACAAGGCAATGATAAAATGTTGCAACATATTCAATTGAAGAAGAAAAAAATCCTCCAAAAAAGACAATGAAAAGGTTACATATCATCAAGAAAAAACAATATGATGCTTCGGACAAGCTAACCTATGGTTAGATGTTGAGACGTAAGAATTCACTTAATTATTAGATGTTTAGACAAACCGACCGGATTAACACAATAATTTGATATTCAGACAAGCTAACCTATTGATTAGATGCTGAGACGAAGGAGCTCACCTGATCAGTAGATGCTTAGAAAAGCTGATCGGATTAACATAAATCTGATACTCGAACAAGCTAATCCAATTGATTAGATGCTGAGACATAAAAGCTCACCTGATAATTAGATCTTTAGACAAGTCGACCAGATTTAAAATAATACTATTTGAAGAATGAGGATACAAATGATTTTCAATTTGCACCAACAAAGGGTAAAGGGGAGAGTTGGATTTGATGCTGGGCTCCGATTGAAGATTTAGTTTTGGGCTATAGCTCATATTTTAGTATTTAAATGTTGTTATTTTGTGTAATATTGTATTAGGCTTTTTTCAGATTTCATAATCCAAAATCAGCCGCCCTCAACGTTCTTCAAGTTTATTCACCTTCGCTTTTAGTTCAAGGTGGTCTGGTAGCTTTCCAATGGCTACGAGACCACCGAAAAACCGAAAATATGTTTTTACTTTTGTTATTGAAGTGTTATTTTACTTTATTTTGTTGTTTAACATTTTCGGATTAATCCAAAGTTTAGGTTTCTAGTTCGTAAGCTATAAACTTCCTTTCATAGTTGAGATCAAATCTAAAGATATCTAAATTTCAGAATGAGCTCTTTTGCTCGACCATCATCTCCACCGTTAAAGAGGTAGTCGGTCTTTTGATTGTTTACTCGGTAACCAACCATTGAGGTTGCAGTGGTGCCGACCCAAATGATTCACTAAAGTTTTGATGTTTGAATGCGACAAACCAATTGATAAATTTTTGAGTGCTTGATGACGAACTCCTTAGTAGAGATTCAAGAGACGATGGTGGCCTTGCGAATGTCATCATCAAGGATGACAACTAAGAATTCTCGGCGATCAGCATGATTTGCTAGGCGTGCGCTTATTGGCATAGAGGAGCCTCTAGATGTTGATCAATAAATCACTCCACCTTGTTGGAATAGTCTTTTTCTCAACATGTAACAGCTTTCTAGAGTTTGATTGTTGAAATAATCGTTTACCCTTTCTCCAATGTCCTCCATATGATGATCAATTTATGTCGATTGGCTCTAAGGAGTCTGATCAACAAGTTCCACTAGTTGTGGTGTTTCAGCCACTGCTAATTTTGATCAATAACAATATATGCTAAGGATTCATTGGGTGGGGAATAGGGCTGTTACACGAATCGAACATTTCGTGAACAATATATGCTGGGCTCGTATATGATCGTGTTAACTCGCTCGAATAAAAATATGAACATTGTTCAAACATTATTTTTTGTTTGTTTATAATTTGAACGAACACGGACATTTTCGTGAAAAACATCGAAAATTCGTGAACAAATATATTATTTAATTAATTTTTATACTAATATATTATTATAGTATTTAAGTTTAAAACATTTACAAACTTTCTTATGTTGTTACTGAAACAATCTTATTCTTTTTTGTTAAAGATAGTTATTTGATTATTTGTTTAGTATATTTATTTTTTTGTGATTTTGTATATAAAACAAAAAAATTTGATTTTTTTTGTGAAGTTTTCACAAATAGTACAAATATGTTCGAACAAACCGTACGAAAAATGTTCATATTTTTAACAAATGAGATGAAAGACGTTAGATATTCAGTGTTGATATGCGTAAGTCGATTGATGAGCATGTCTTACCCTAGTCTTCTTGGCCTTAAGCTTTGATAAAGAGGATTGAACCAGTGAGGTAGCTGCATGACAATCGGCAATGTAAAAAAATGAATGATGAATCTAAGTCTTAAAATACTTACGTTTGGAGGGGACTTCAGGAAAATATGCCAACCGAGAGTACGACCTTGTCTGATTCTATGTGCTGGCCAGATATCTGCAGATGAAGGAGGTTCTCTTCGGTAGATAACCTTCTAGTGGAGATGATCGTCTTTGGCAAGAAAGTTGGCATGATCGGCTGAATTTTTGCTATCTAGTTGACCACGATGGTGACTTTTTCATTGTTGATAATTTCCCAATCATAGAAGACACTCTTGGTGTAAATTAAAAGACTTTGACGTTCAGAAGTTCAACCCAGATGAAGGAGTTATATCAGTCATATTGCGAATCTTGTCGGTTGACAAGATTACTGTCTTTGTTCATAGAAATAAATTACCACATCTTGTGTGTGGTGAGTAACTTGGTGTTGATTCACCATATTATCTTTTCGACCGTCATGAAGTTGATGACGGTCGGTGTAATTCCAGCAGTACCGCAATAGCAGATATAGGTGATGTGGTGTTCACCAAGTAGTTGTTTGGCCACAAGGCCAAGAGAATATTGTTAATGCCCAACTAGGACGAATGGATTGAATCAGAATCTAACCTCATTACTCAGTGCAGAGATCATCAACCGCATAGAATGACTGATCGACCTCGACCAAGCCAGGGTTTCGACCCGACTTCACCCTTCTCTCGTGGATATTCTTCAACAATACATTACTTAGTGCGAATGGTACTAAGATTAGTGTTTGGTGTCATTTATGTGAAATTAAGAATGAAGCCATGTAAGAAACTCTAGAAAATAGGACTGGGCAGCAAACCGGTAAACTCCAGGTGGAGATTTTGAAGGTTTAATGTTGATTTAGCATATTTACAATGGAGAGTAAACAAAATGCACCGGAGGATGGCAACGAGGCGAATATGGAGAGTAAACTAATCACTCCCCACCTCGTTTAACCTACCGCCTACGCGTTCCCCACCCCGCAGTATCCCCTTCATACCCTGCCCACTATCCGCCTCGCCGAAAACCAATTGTTAACCGCTACGTTAGATTAACAGTTGATTTATAATTTTTTTTATAGTTTATTAATCTAAAAATCAATATTATAAAAATTAAAGACACTTCATACAAAACCAAATTAATATTTTAGAATCAAGAATCTTTAATATCGACAAATAAAAATTATCAATATTAAATTAAAGAAATTTTACGGATCAAAATTTTTATATAAGACAAAATAATAGATTTTTTGAAATATTAAAATATTATAAAATAAGGAATTAACCTTATAAAACTTGATAAAATACGAGTTTAGCAAACAATATGCATATCTATAATGAAAATTATATAATATTCAATCATTTTTCATTTGAAAATAAGAAACTAGAACTAATATTATTTTTTTTGAAAAAATTACAAAATTGACCCCCCAACTTACGAGCAGTGTAAAGGCGGTGCCCCTACAGTTACGAAATTATATGATTGACCCTCAATGTTACATATACCGTTTTAATTTGACCCATACACGGTTGCAAACCGTTTACCATTAAAAAAATCCAGTTTAACGTTACTGGACGCCGTTAAATGTTACTAAACCCTAAGGCTCCATCTCCTCTACACATTAGCGTTGAAGGTAGTGGCACCGGACCTTCTCTTCTGAGTTACAAATAGGTGTGTCACGAACTCATCTAAAACTCCGCTAATTAATGCATATTTTATAGAGAGCACACCAAGAGCAATGGAAGGAATGACTACATATGTGGGAAATGAAGTATTGGACCTGGCCTAGAACTAGAAGCAGGCAGTAGAGAACTTATCAACTAATGGGCCTAGTGTCTAAGCCCAAAGTTTGTTACCAACAGTCATATTATCGTTGATTATCTTCTATGTATAAAAATTCTGTGTACTGAACTATTAGGACAACTTTTGAATGAATTCCAATTTCCTCTATTTTCTCACTCCAATTCTACCCCCTCTCATCTTCTAATTCTGATAATCTCCCTCCCCTTTGTGAGTTCTTAACAAGTGGTATCGGAGCTATAAAATCCTCGGAAAACAACTGATTCAAGCTGGGTCCAAAAAGGAAAAATAAGGTTAAGATTAACCTTAATAACCTCACGGAATATCCTGAAGATTCAGAATGTTTAGAAGCCTACATGCCGAACCAAGATACAACGATTGAGTTCCAGACACAACTCGATCAAGTCAATCTGGATATCCAAACCTCGGTGCAAGCACTCAAACAACGAATAGGACGCAACATTAAGAAAATTAAAGAGAATAATGAATCCATACAGACATAACTAATGGCAATCTGCCAACAAATGCGTTTCTTTATGGAAGATAAATCTATCTTAGGCCAAGGAAAAAGTACTTCTGAAGCACCTCTAAATTCACCACTACCTCCCTCACCCAGGGTCGAATAAGAAGATGCTACTGTCCAACATCACCAAGAATACTAAAGAGGACCTAAAATAGACTTACCAACCTTTGAAGATTCAGATCCTAGGAGCTGGCTGAGACGTATAACGCAATATTTCTTGGTCATGAAAACCATACCAAGGAAGGATTGGCTTACATACGCTACAATCGCATTTTCCGGAAAAGCCGATAAATGGATACAAGGCTATCGTGCAACATCACCTTCTTCATATTGGGACTTATTCGTGAGAGCTCTTCTCAAATGCTTCGATTCTTCTCACCCGATGTGTGTATTGGCAGATTTTATGCACATGAAGCAACAAGGTTCCTTGGCTGAATATTTGGATAAATACGATGAGTTTAGGAGTCACGTGGCAGTATTGCACCCAAGCTTCACTCCAGAAAACTTCATGACAGTTTTAATCGGTGGACTCAAAGGAGAATTACGCGTGGTAGCCACCTTTGCAGAGTTACAATCGGAAGAAGACATTATCGAATTTATTAAGGGAAAGGACGAAGAATTCAGAGCCCTAAGGAGAACTCTTCCCCACACAACTACCCAACAGAACAAAACTCTTCAAGGAGGACCACAACAGATACAATTCGCCCCCAATAGATTGAGATCTCCACGCCATCATATACAAGATGATCTAGCTCGGCAAAGATTCCAAAAGAAATTATGTATCAAGTGCGGAGCCCCTTATTCAAGAGAACATAGATGTTCTACCAAACAACTCTACTTGATATCTGGCAAAGAAGATGAGTATATAATTCAAGAAGAAGCATTCCAATCAATTACTGCAGTATAAGACCAGTTCCACTTATTCCATCATCAACTACTCCGTCTCATCTATTCATTAATGCGATCCACGGAGAATCTACTGAAAATCATTTCAGGCTGATTGGTTGCCACGACAGTAAGAATATACTTATTCTTATTGATAATGGCAGTACCACCAGCTTCTTAGATGAGAAATTCGCTATTTCATTGAATCTCCTTACCGAATCTGCTCCTCTGTTATTAGTCGCCACTGCTAGTGGGCATCAGACCATCAGTGATAGGATGTGTAAGAATTTTTGTTGGTCTATGAATCATCATGAATTTTGCTTCGATTTCAGGTTGTTCCAATTGAATGGTGCTTACGATATGATCCTAGGAGGGAATTGGTTACACCAATATAATCCAGTTTCTCAATGTTATCAAACAATGACATATACTGTCCAATCTGGGGGTATACCAATCTCTATACCATGTATAGAATCGTCAGCAGAATTATCACTTATCAGTACTCATAAGCTTCACAACAGTATTCACTCATATGAAATTTGCTGGTTTGTTCAATTATTCCAAATAGATTCTACTCCAGTAACCTTGCAACACCCTGACCCTGAAAATACATAATATTATGGACCAATTCACTGATATCTTTAAGGAGCCAAATACTTTATCACCGCGCAGAGATATTGAGCACAACATCACTCTGATCCCAGGTGCAAAACCAAAGAGGTTTCCCTCTTACCGCAAACCATATCATCTTAAAGGGGAGATTGAATCTATTATTAAGGAGCTACTGCATTCTGGATTAATCAGACCAAGCAAGAGCCAATTTTCCTCTCCTGTTTTATTGGTATCTAAAAAAGACGGAGGTTGGCACATGTGCGTGGATTTCAGGTATCTCAATGATATTACGGTAAAACAACAATTCCCTATTCCTTTAATTGATGATTTATTTGATGAGTTACATGGTGCTAAGTTCTTCTCTAAATTAGATTTAAGGTCTGGATTTTTTCAAGTTAGAATGATGTCTGACGATATTTATAAAACTAGTTTCTCTACACATCTTGGATATTATGAGTTCATCGTGATGCCATTCGGTTTAACGAATGCCCTTCTACATTCCAAGCCTTGATGAATTCTGTTTTTTCTACTGCTATTAGAAAGTTCGTGTTAGTTTTTTTTCGATGATATTTTAATTTACAATAAGACCTAGGAAGAACACCTGTAAGAGCCAGGAAAAAGGTATGATGGAACAATAGTAGGGAATATAGTGGTAAAGTCTAGACAAGGAATAACGAGGGATACGGGAATGAAAGAACGGAAAAGGAAACAAAAAGATAGAAAAGTAAAGCAAAAGATAAAGGAGGGGTCAAAATAAAAAGGAATGAGGGGTCAAAATGTAAATTAGCGAAATTAAAATGTCTATAAATAGGGGTGAGAAGACCCAAAATTAAGTTAATTATCACTAAGTCATGAAAAACCTGAAAAACACGAAAATTATCGTGGAAGAACAAATTGTTGCGAAAATGTGCGAAGAGTAAAATTGTCTTGAATTTTGTGGGAGAGAAATTGTCGCGGAAAATTTGGAAAGAGCAAATTGTCGCGGAAAAAACATAAACCACAAAATTGTCGCGAAAAACCTAAACCACAAAAGTCGTTGCGAAAATCTTGAAGGCCAAAATTATCGCGGATTTGCCCCTAAGAACAAAATTGTCGCGGATTTCGAGAATTGGAGTGATTCATTGCGGAAATATCAAATTTGGGTGTTTTCGTCGCATCTCAAGGCCGGATCTTGAGAGAAAAAGGATACGTAGTGTCTACGGTAACCACATAGTTAACAATGAGATAATAACATCGGAAATCGAGTACTAAGATATGTTACGAAATGCAGGGAAGCAAGAAGGGATGATAACGAGCGAAAGCAACAGGTAAGCGGAGTGAACACAATGTTGTAAGGGAAGGTTCAGACTTAGGGAAACGGGAAGGGTTAGTAAGAAAGAAAGTAAAAGACAAGAATGAATGAGGCAATTGTTAATAAGACTTGGGGTGAGGAAGGATGGACCGTCCGACCGAACCCGGCATCGTGCTTAGTACACTATCCGCCAAAGGAAGGGCATGCCTGATGAAGGGAACGATAAGTTCCAAAAATGGAATGATACGTACGAAAAGGGCAGAACGGATCTGGGTGGAAAAAGGGGTAGCATCTAAGTACTCACCCGGGGAAGGGAAGCATATGACCCGTTGAGTCAACCAACAACTAACGGTTGGCTTTGGCGGGACATGTACCGAGCATGTTACTCTCGGCAACAGTAAAGTTAAAGGATGAAGGGAATGATAAGGGTAAAAGACTAAGAAGAATAAAATAAGAAAACGATTAAAAGAAACGACTTACGCGTGTGTGTATGGTTTATTTAAGAAATGAAAAGATAAGTATAGCATGTGTGAAGTTTCCCTTAATAGATTGTGACCGTTTTACAGACTTTGTAGGTGACGTGGACGAGGTATGAGAAGGGCATGAGAAGGAGGTCGTCAGTTGTATGGTGATAGAGTCTGGTCTTTTGAGAATACTCTAAATTATGTTACTAGACTTTAATGCTTTTAAACTATGTTTTAAGTTTACATTCGAACATTTCGTTTTATTTAGCACGATTTTACCAAATCAGCTAGGCCCAAATTAGGGTCGTTACAACACCTCTCACACATAGCACAAATATTACAAATTATGCAAATTAATTCATTATTTGCTAAGCTTTCTAAATGCTCTTCCGGAAAAACTTCTATTGGCTATTTGGGGTATATTATCTCGGATAAAGGAGTCTCTACAGATCCTGAAAAAATCAGAGACATTTTACAATGGCCAGTACCAACTACTCTCAAGGAATTAATAGGTTTCTTGGCTTATCCGGTTACATCGAAGATTCATTCATGATTATGGTATCGTCAGTAAACCATTGACTCAGCTATTAAAGAAGGATAATTTCCTTTGGAATGAGACTGCCACCACTACATTCCAGAAATTAAAAGGGATTCTCTCTTCATCCCCAGTATTAGCACTTCCAGACTTCCACAAAACATTTGTGATTGAAACCGATGCATATGATCAGGGCATTGGAGCAATTCTAACTCAAGAAGCACATCCTCTAGCTTATTGTTCAAAGAGTCTCGACTCCAAATTTTGGGGACTATCGGTTTATGAAAAAGAATTAATAACAATGGTTCAAGCTATCCTTAAGTGGAAACATTATCTTATGGAGAGTTTATTCGTGGTAAAAACAGATAATCACAATCTCAAATATCTTAAGGAGCAGAAACTTGGTAATCTATTTTAGCAAAAATGGATGGCCAAATTACTCAGATTCCAATTTGAGATTAAGTTCAAATAGGGAGCAACCAACCTAGCCGCTAATGCCCTTTCTCGTATGGAACACATCCTAGCCATAACATCCATAAAACCTGTATGGATGAAGGAAGTACAAGACAGTTACTCCCAGGATACCAACCTCCAGGCCATTTACCAAGGAAAAATATTAAATGGTTCAAATCACCCTGAATTCACCTTATTAGATGGAATATTAAGGAGAAAAAATCGCATTTGTATTGGACAAGATTTAGAATTAAAGAAATTTTTTTTTCAGTCATTACATTCATCACCAATAGGATGGCATTCCGGAATTACAACAACCTATCAAAGGATCAAATCATCCTTCTATAAAAACATGAAAACTGATATAGAGACTTGGATTAAGGACTGTGTATTATGTCACGGGATACACTTCGATCGATCTGTATCACTTGGTTTACTTCAACCACTTCCTATCCCTGATCGACAATGGAAAAGTATAAGCATGGATTTCATTGAAGGTTTACCCCCATCATCCGGACAAAATACTATCCTTGTGGTGGTGGATAGGTTCTCCAAATATGCTCATTTCTGCCCTCTAAGTCATCCATTCACAACCAATATTGTTGCCACGTCATTTCTATCAAATGTTTACAAGCTCCATGGTTTCCCTTCTGAAATTATATCTGATCGTGATAGCATATTCACGAGCAAGTTTTGGTAAGCATTGTACAATTCTGCAGGAGTCCAACTTAATCTTTCTATAGCGTATCACCCACAATCTGATAGACAAACGGAAAGGGTTAATCAATGTTTGGAAACATACTAAAGAGGAGTTTGCCATGAACATCCTAAACAGTGGAACAAATGGTTATTTTTAGTAGAATTTTGGTACAACACTTCTTACCATAGTAGTTTGAAGATGACCCCGTTCGAAACCTTGTATGGTTATAAACCGTCATTTTTCACTGGAACCACTCCGGTCCTCACAGAAAATAGTGATGCAAATCAATTCTGGAATGATAGGCAGACATTTATGCACACTCTCAAGGGAAACTTATCTACAGCTCAACATCGTATGAAGTATTATGCGAATAGAAAATGTTCTGAAAGATCCTTTGAAGAAGGGGACCTTGTCTACCTCCGCTTACAACCTTATTGACAATCTTCACTTAATATCCGTCGCAACCTCAAGCTCGCCACCAAATACTATGGACCTTATCCTGTCATAGCTAAAATTGGATCAGTAGCATACAAAATCGGCTTACCAGCAGAATCCAGAATCCACCCGGTATTCCATGTATCAATGCTCAAGGCTCACTTAGGAAAGAAACATTTACCTCTCCCATACCCTCCTGACCTCACTGAATATGGTAACATATTAGCCATTCCCCATCAAGTATTAGATAGGTGCATCATTTCACGGAACCACAAACCTTCTACCCAATTACTGATCCAATGGAATGGATCCTCTTCTAAACAACCACCTGGGAAGATTTGGAGTAGATACGTACTCCATTCCCGGCCTTCGATCCTTGGGGACAAGGATCTTCTTCTGGAGGAGGTAATGTCACGAACTCATCTAAAACTCCGCTGATTAATGAATCTTTTACAGGGAGCACACCAAGAGCAATGGAAGGTATGACTACAGACGTGGGAAATGAAGTATTGGACCTGGCCCAAAACTAGAAGCATGCCGTAGAGAACTTATCAACTAATGAGCCTAATGTCTAAGCCCAACTTTTGTTACCAACGGTCATATTGCCGTTGATTATCTTCTATGTATAAAACTCTGTGTACTGAACTATTAGGACAACTATTGAATGAATTCCAATTTCCTCTATTTTCTCACTCCAATTCTACCCCCACTCATCTTCTAATTCTGATAATCTCCCTCCCCTTTCTGAGTTCTTAACAGGTGAGACAAATTTCTAAAACCTTCTCTGCACATTTCACTGAAGGTTTGCCAATTTCGGACAGCAAAAACTGGACACATTTAAGCACAGGGAGATTCACGAAAGAAGTTGGCAACTTTAGGGAGATCCAGTTCGATTTTTCTTGGTTATGTAACTTGATTTCGTTTTGAATTTACGTTCTTGTTTTTCAAATTTCGTTTTGTGTCGTGCATTTTGTTTTGAATTTAGTTCCTTCAATTTTCGCACATCTTGTTATTGTTGTATTTTTAATCATATTAGTTCTATATTCTGAAAGCGTTAAAAATGACACAAGAATTTAAAGTGGTATCCGATCACGTTGTCTTAGATAAGACACAATAGTTTCGGCAATGCACTGTCCAAAACCCTGTAATATTTTATTCACTACTTCAGTTGAAATGTTCACACACATAACAAACTCACAACTAAGCAAATAATACAAATAATGCACATGAATTAAACAAAGAAGTGTAGGGATAGAAATTGCTCAGTAACTTTTGCCTCTTGTGACGTTTTCAGACAGCAGCTTGAACCCTGAGTTTCTTACTCACAAAGAACTCAGTTAAGTAACCTGCAACTTAGAAAATAGTCGTTAGTAACACAAACAGTCAAGAGCAATACAGTTCACAGCCTTAGTGGTCAAAAGAATCTGTAAAATTGATTCTTTTCGCATAAGCTCAACGTATTGTAGTAGATCTACTTAATGTTTAAGCCTTTAGTAGAGTTCTTGTTCAACGGTTTTCCATAAAATCATATCTATATAGATCTGGTTCAAAAACACTTATATAGAATAAAGTCTTTGAGGAATCCAAGGAGTTTCTCAAAGCCGTAAGCAAAAACAGTGAGTAATCTTTATATAAGCACTTAGAGCCAAAGATTAGCCTAAAAGTGGACAGTTGAAGCAGTAATCGTAAGAGTGCAGAAAGTAAACTAATGGACTTTCAACCAGAGTTTTCCAGTTTCTCAGATCTGTGAAGATCTTCTTGAAACTCAAACTATTAGACCAAGTCTCTTGAGATATCCAAGGATATGCTCAAGAACGTAGAGTTACAGCACTAACACACAGAATAAAAGTGTTCGTCTTAGCAAAGTTTTCCAGTTTCTCAAATCGATAACGATTTTCTTGAAAGTCAACCTATTAGCCAAGATCTTAAGATATCCAAGGATATTCACAAGAACACAACAATATCTAAAACAGTAACAATAAAGCGCTGAAAACCTTTTTAAAGTAAAGAACGTAAGAGCGTAAATGCAGCGTAAAATCAATATTTTAAAGTAGTAAAGACACTAGACGCAGACATTAAGCCAAGCAAGGAAAGCAGAAAGTAGTAAAGCAAGGATGCAGATAATAATTGCATAGAGAAGCTTAAGAAAACTAGCGCAAAAATGAAACAGCGTGAGCAAATTTGCAATGGGGTACACATATTTATAGGTTGGGCTAACCGCCTTACTGTTACGGAGGCCCAACAGTCCAAGTCCAGTCATATGACCCAAATAGTTATAAGTCCAGTTTGTAGTGCAGTAGGCAAGCTTAGGGCTCAACCCAATAAGTATACAACCTAGTTACATGACCCAATAACCAATATCGAGCATCACAAAATTATCGATTTTACCAAACTCCAACAGTTATGTGTTCTAAAGATTGGGTTGTTAGGATCGTTACTTGATTAGAGGTTTTCACAATCTTGTGACTGGATTTAGCTGTGGATTGCATACCTTGGGAGCTTCAATTACCCATTGTTTTATCCTTGTTTGGATTGATATTACTCAAAAAAATTTCACGCAACGGACAAACATTCAACAGTAAGGGTTTAGGAGCAGCCTTGAGTTGAATCTAAGTTCGGATGGAATTTTTTGACATTGTTTACTCTGTCACCCGACTTTCTTATTGAAATTTACAAAAAGTGTGATAAGATCTTTGGACAAATGAAGTTCATTGGTTGATCGAATCCTTTGTATGGAATTCTGTCAATTTGTTTGCTATTCTCGAACGAGACTCGAATTCGTTATGGATACCGTTTGCTTAAAGTGATTTCTTGAATTTATTTTAGATGCGAAAAAATAAAGTTCATTGGTTTGGATGTGTACGTGATCATTAACTTACTCACATGTTGCAGATGACTGCGTCATAGTTTTCCAAAAAAGATGTCGAGGATTTCGCTGCTATGATTGGAATAGTGAGAAAACACTAAAATTATGTATTTGTTGTTGTGCGTTACTTTGGATATTTAGGGTTGTACGAGTTGACAATGTCTTTTATCATAATCTTTGGTCAGTTTGAATATTCATAATTCAACGTTATTGTATTATTGTTTTTGTTGTATACAAGATGACCATAACTGGATTGGTACACATAACATCATGCATCACATCAATTTAACGAATAGATACATATAACATCATGCATTACATCAATTATTACGATATATTGTACCGCAACCACTTGTGAAATCTTATGTTTTTTGTGATGAATGAGAACTCAATCTTATAAATTTCATTTTATAAATCACATGTTATTAAATATCATACTGTGATTGAAGAAATGTGTAAATACATTTTAAATAGACAATACGTTAGTGATATATGTATGCAACCTACTTCTCAAACAAGAAGTTACTAATATCTTAATTTTTAGATACATTAACATTATGGAATACATCAATACATTTCGGCGGTTGTTGGGCAATTAATTTTTGATAGGATATTATCAAATGATATATGTGATTGAAGAAATATACGGAAAGCACATTTTTTCGTGCCTGACACAACTTGCGAACTTTGAGGGTCATAATAATATGTTTTCTAAAACTTCAAGTGTCAAACTTGCATAATTATACTTAATTCGAGGGTCATATATGCAACATGTTTGAACTTTAGGGGCTAAATAGTAACAAATTGAAAGATTGGGAGCCAAACTATCGTCATTTTATAATTTGAAGGGTCATACGCAAACTTTAACGGTACCGTTACAATGGCCAATTTTAAACGTTATTGAATAGTTTGGGTGCTTTTTTTGCATTTTATTAAAGTTGGAATGTAATATCTGCACATATTTTATCGAATGGTGTATCTAATCTGCAATTTTGAAACTTGGGAGACATCGCCTTTACACGGCATGTAAGTTGGCGGTCACCAGTAAACCTCACTCTATTTTTTTATCTAATAGTTTTACAAGTATATATAATCAAATATAAATAGGTAATTGATTTTATATGCGGGTAACCATGTAGGTAGCGGGATAGATATATGTAAAATCACTACCCGCCCCGTTTAAATACCTATAACCGTTTAAATAATTTATCGCACATCTCTGTGGGTAGCGGGTAAGTAATTTTACAATTCATCGCACATCTATAACCGTTTAAATATCCATATACATTCAAACGAGATAATAATCCGACGGGTAGCAGAGCGGATAATTCAAATTGACATCCCTAAACACACCATGTCTTCGTTGAATCTAAGGCATAATACAAGAATAAGTGATTTCCTGTAAAGAGCTTTGGATGAGAAGAATGTCATAATTTCCACATTGTCGTTATCAATGGAACTCGTTGTGCTTAAGAGAGTAATTTTCATGCAAAGAGAAATGAGAGACTAATTCGATGTCTTCAACAAAAAAATCAAATATAATACTTAGTGATACTCTTAAAAAATACAGTACTAAGAGGGGATGGTATGCCATTTTTTCGAAATTCATAATGAAGACATGTAAGAAACTCTGGAAAATAGGACTGGGCAGCAAACCGGTAAACTCAAGGTGGTAATTTTGGAAGTTTAATGCTTATTTAGCATATTTACGGTGGAGAGTAAACAAAATGCACAATGTCTAAGTTGAATCTAAGGCACAATACAATAATAAGTGACTTCTTGTAAAAAGCTTTGAATGAGAAGAATGTCAGAGTTTTGTACATTGTCGTTAATCGATGGAACTCGTTGTGCTTAAGAGACATGTGATGGTTAGGATGAATCAATTATTATGATTTGACATTGGAAACCAGGACACCGACATGATTACCTCGAGCCATACAAGGATGTAGAGATACACATGTCCATCGGTACAAAATATGAAGAGATACTTAACCACCGCATAAGATACATGTTATGTTTTTATATCGATCCGGAATCACACATCGGTCATGACTGATATGAGTGGTACGATTGGTATACCGGATGGTATGCCAGCGGGTACCAAATTTGATTTGATTTGATTTTTTAAAACATTAATATTTAATTAATTTTTAGAGTCAAACCTGAAAAAACCCAGAAATCAATCCTAATACTCGGTACAGAGCGATACAAAAAAAATATCAGTAATGAGCGAAATTTGATGTACCATCGGTATACCGTCTGGTATGAAAACATTGGATACATGCCAACGAGTTCAACTCCTTTATTGTCCACAAATAATGGGATTTGAGAGGCTAATTTGATGTGTTCAACAATAAAATAGAAGATGATGAATTTGAGTGTTAAAATGTTATGATTTTTTAGATAATTATCTTTAGAATATCGAGAACCCGAAAATAATTTGTGACTCGGTAAATGGGGCACTCATTCTTAATCCAAATTGAAGAATCATGATCTCATAGATTCTTAATATAAATTTTGCGCGAAACTCATTTTTGGTTTCCATAGTTTCAGGTTATGACAAATTTGATCTACAAACTTTATACATTTTGGTAAAACTAGTTCTTGAAGTTTAATATTGGCAAAACCACACTTCAAACTATTTATTTTGGCAAATCTAGTCCCCGAATTTTTGTGTATGTGACATAATTGGTCCACAAAGTAACAGTATGCGATTCTGGTCCTCAAAATATTGGGATTTTGGCAAATGTAGTCCCTAACCGCGTTAATGGTCCTCAAGGTTTGTAAAACGTGCCAATTTTAGACTTCAAACTCTTGAATGACTAATTTGGTCACCAAAGATTACATAATTCAACAGATTTAGTCTCTAACGAAAGAAAATCATGTTTTTGAAAATCAATAGATATGCTTATGATTTTCACAATACTAAAATTGATTAAACTATATACGGATGTCAACTAAAATTGATTTTTGAACACGAACAACACAAAGGTGATGTGAACTTTATTTTGACGCTTTCGTTAATTATTAATTAGACTCATAAATTTTTGGTTTTATGATATATATTACGATAATAATCTTATTAAATGTAAAACAAACGAAAAAAAATAACTTAATTAATTTATTTGAAATTTTACACAAATTACATAATGCACATAATACCAATGACCAATGGCCAAGTGCAAATTGGAAATTGCACACCACTTAAATATCTAGAATGAAGAACAACTTAACATTCATTGCAATGACAAACGAACAACCAAATTCAAAGTTTGCATTAGAAAAAGCTCAAGGTTTCTCTTAGCATCAAAATGTTAATTAGCAGTAGATCAAGATTATTCTAAGGGACTTCACCGTTAGTATTGGGCTTGGCATATGGGGAATTCACCTCTAACCAAGCTTGAATCCAATTAACCATGGCATCATCAAACTTAACAAAGTAAGGATCAATGGAGCCAAGCTTATCCTTTATGAGCTTCAACAATTCGATATAGCATTTTTGACCCGTTGTGCATTCTTTTGGAAGAACAACAGATTGGAAGAAAGGTATAATGTGTTCTTGCCAGAATATTCCCTTGTATTCCTTCTTCAGATTCACAAAAGGGTTGCTAGCCTTACTCAGCCCAAATGAGAGATATTGTGCAAAATATAGTGAATTTTGAATTCATTCAATTTTTTGTGGTGGTTCGCGTTTGGGAAACGTGAACGGTTAATTCTTGCAATTAATTGGCTGATCGTGTTTGCCAAAAGTGAACGAAAATACATCCACTTTTGTCAAACACGAATGTACTGTTCGCGTTTATCAAAATTGACCCTCCATCCTCCCTTTTCTATAAATCCACCCCTCTACCCATTATTTTTCATTCCAACACCAAATCATTAAATTTCTTCTCATTTTTATAGGTATGATATTTTATTGAATTACATTTTTTGTATATTTTAAGTTTAATTTATATTTCTTAAATAATGTTATTATTTAATTACATATTGATGTTATATAATGATTAATTTATGTTATTATTCATTTACATATCCGTGATTAATGTAGTAAATTTAATTTTTTAATGCTTAAACTTATTATTTTAATAGATATTAATTGATAATTTTTTGTTCGATCAGAGATTGACCCATTTAGTGGATTTTTTCAAAGAGAATCATCTTGTTTATGGATTTGTTGATGAGTCAAGACCAACCCAGTTTGTTTAATGAAGAAGAAGTCGACCTTGGGGATGCAGAACCTGATTCAGATGCTTCTGAAATTGAATTGGAACTAGAACCACCACTTTCAGGTATTGTGGGAGAGAAATCTTTTACTCACAGTTATTCAGGCTTCCAGTTTGGCTCGGCGTTTAACTGGAGTTTTCCTGCTTGTTCTAGTATGTTTGTATCGAAATTTGTGCCAAGCTGCCATGGGACGTCGGTCTCTTGGTGGTCCGATGCATTTGTTGATGGTAAACACTACATTGTAATATTTGTTTAAAATGATTAACATTTTTTACTTCAACAGATTTGGGTATATAGCCGGTTGCCCACTATTTGTCCTCAGTTAGGAGGTCACTTTCTTAAGGACGAGTATGATCCTACATTTCAGATGGTTTTTGGTTGAAGGTATCTATATATTTATTTAGTTACTTTAAGTTAATTTATAGTATAATTGATGGTGGTTATGACAGTTATGTTAGGCGTATGGTTCATACTAGAGTTGCTAATAATCAGTTGAGCATTTGTAGGGATTCGTTGGATTTACTTCATCGATCAGGGGTAAATCTACATTAAGTTTAATTTCATGTTTATGTTTATATGCCATTACATATTTTTTTATTTTTAATTCATTTAGACGCCTTACACATCAGCTCATTTTGCGAACGTTCATGAACCCTCCGAATCGCTTTGGAGGTACTCGAGGCCGATGTTCTTTTTCGTTATAGTTGAGCCTCATAACATTGAGCGGGTTCCCAGACAATTAGGCTTTTTAGCCTGCATACCACCATCTATTCAGTAGAATTACGATAAGAGCCACTTGCATTGGGTAGGAATAGGGCAAAACTTAGAGGTTTTACATTCTGATACTTTAGGTTTATGGGCCTCAAGGTTGGAACATCTGTATGAGCCATGTAATGATGATATTGACGAGGAAGCTTATTACATATGGTACCACAATATCCATATTCAGTACTCGGAAACACGAACCCTAGAGAGCAGGGTTGGCATGGGGGTGTGGAACAACCGATTATGAACGAGGTAATTTCAAATTACGTTGTTTATTTCCTGCAAATTATATAGTTATATTTGCTTTAACGGTGCACATGCAGAACATCTACGGAGTATGTCTCAGATTGTTGTGCAACAACCACAGGTTGTTGCCCAGCAGATGGCAGATGACTCAAATGCTTTGTATGGTTACTTGTACGGGGGAGTTCCTAGTCAATGTACTCATACGGATCCACCTGGAGTGCTAAGGCGATGTGGTACAGGTAGACATCTCGGTGATCATTGACTTCATATGTATACATTTATTTTGAGCATTGTGTAACATTTACTACTTGATCTATTTTAATCCATAAGAAACGACAATATCACCAAATAATTCTACAAGAGACGAATTGAATTAAAATAAATATGATAAATCAAAACACGAATGAGAACTCAATTGTCCTGCGTGTCGATTTCTTTGGGGATACATGTTCTTCGGCGACGACCACCAGTGCCTAATGGCTTTAAACGTGTTCGATAGGAATGAAGTCGCCATTCCAGAACATGCCACTCGCTCTCTGAGCCTAATGGTATCATCTCTAGATCCATGTATTGAGCACAGAGGATTTCCAAAGTCGATCAGCCTATAATGAGTTCGGTTACACCAATATGACTCATATTTGCACACCGTAGAGCATGACCACATGGTAAAAGGTAAACAACCCACCGACCACACGAGCAAGTCTGTCGTACCAAGTCAAGAGTTTTGCGAGAACGTAGACCCTTCCCCATTCTAACACGTTGCACCTCACCGACTTGTCGATCAGGATCCCAATACTTCATCTCATACAAGTTTGCTTTCGACCTTTGTTTCTCGTACAACCTTTTAGTCGCTACGGAGAAAAGCATCCATCGATTCAATTGTTCCAGTTATGCCAGCATGTCTAGCATATACGATGCATTCGTTATTCCCTCGAATAACGTATCTATCCAATTGCTTAATGAACTATGTGTGCGATTGTATACTCTCATTGTCAAGAAGTGCATAGGCAAGGGTAATAACATGGCCACCAACATCTCTACAAACTAAATCAATAGTTTGTGATCATACCTATACGTAAAGTCATATGTTAAAGGCAGACATGTAACTTTTTAAAAACCTTAAATAATATAAAAAGTACATACCGCACGTAAAGATGTGGTGTCTATGGAAATAGCAGGTACACAATGGTTATACGCTTCTGCGCATGGTTTGAAAGCCTAGAAAACTTACCATATAACTTTATCGAGAGGTCCAATGTCGGTGTCAAAACATTGCCATTCAACCGTAGTACCATGATTCTTCTATTGTATAGGAGCTAAATGTTTAAGTAACCTCTCTACCGATGACTCCCAAAACCCGTGCACTAATTCAAAAGCATGTTGCACCCTATGTCATGCCTTATCATAAGTAATTGAATACTCATACCTAACTTGCATTTTGTTTCTAGCATCTGACACTTTCAAAACTACATAAAAGCACAAAATTGGTATTTATAACAAGTATGATTACTCTAAAATATAAAGTATAATAATTTAAAATTTATCATACATCTTTTAGTCCATATGTATTGTACCATATCCCGACCTATAAATCTCAAGGTCATATTGTGATGTTTAGTAGATACATTACATGCATCACATGAATGTGGCCTAGAACCTTTTGAAAATTGCCACAAATGATCCTTTGCATCACGTTTGGCGAGAATGTGAAATCGACATCCTACTTGACCTTTCAAAAAACACTCCAGCGCCCAAAAAAGTGGGTGTACTTTCAATAACTTTAAACTGATATTGTTTGACAATATGGAAATGACAAAAATTATATTGAACTTCAGCTTTATCATCAAATCTCATTCCCAACTCCAGCTCACGACCCCTATTAGAAACATTGGCCATTGATGTCAATGTCCTTTGCAACCTAACCGAAACGCTCCAATAAAAACTGAAACACTCTCCATAGGTCCGAACTGTTCTTCGACTAACAATTGGATTCCCGTCAATCGGTAGACCCCATATCAAAGACACATCTTGTAATGTGACAATAGCCTACAATTAAAACACATTGTAAATATCAATTATAAAATCATATGAGTAAAAATTAATACTTACTTCTCTGCATGCGAAGAGGAATGTATCTGTCTCTAGTCTCTATCGTTCTACTAAAGCACTCAAAAGATGCAGATCCAATTGCAACCGATTGCTTTTGAAGACACCGTAAAATCCCCACATATATAGAACACGAGCAACATTCTAGGTGATTTTTAAATTTTTAAGAGCTTTCTCCCAATGCCTAAGATTGATTTTCTTGGCACTAGCGTCCCCTCTATACAATTTTCGAGAGATGTGTCTGTCTTGTAGATTTAAGACGCTATGATCAATCGGTTGTTGTGCTCGATGGGCAATATGTTGTCTGTAAAAATTCATAAACAAAAAATAATGTATTAATTCACACAATTCATAATTTAGTAAACAATATAATGATATCTATAACCACAAACATACACTAAATCCATCACTTTCAATTTAAACTACATACACAATTAAATCACAATTCCATAAACAACATAATCATACCTATAGCCACAAACATACACTAAATCCATCACTTTCAATTAAAATTAGATACACAATTAAATCACAATTCCATAAAAAATATAATCATATCTATAACCACAATGTACAACAAATCTATTATTTTCAACTAAAATCATATACACAACAATTAAATCACAATATCATAATCAACACAATCAAACATATAAGCACAACATATTCTAAATCCATCATTTTCAACTAAAATAAAATACACAATTAAATCACATTTCCATAAACAACATAATCATACCTATAAACACAACCATACACTAAATCCATCACTTTCAACGAAAATCAAATACACAACAATTAAATCACAATTCCATAAACAACATAATCATACCTATAACCACAAACATACATCAAATCTATTACTTTCAACTAAAATCATATACATAACAATTAAATCATAATTCCATAATCAACACAATCACACCTATAAACACAAACATACACTAAATCCATCATTTTCAACTAAAATAAAATACACAATTAAATCACAATTTATTCTAAATCCATCACTTAGTCTAAAGATTATGTAAAACTAACACTTTACCAATGATTGAGCCTCAAATTGTAAGATTATCTAAAGTTAAAACGTTACGATAACGAAATTGTAAGATAGATCTAGTTATGACGTAAGATTCTTTTCCCGTAAGATGGCAGCCGCAAGATTTCCGTCTACAAACCCAAAAACCGTTAACTAAACGGTAAATATTCGAAACAAAACATTACCGATAACGAAACCCACGAATTATAGATGAAAATCAAGCTCCGAGGAAGCAAAATGGCGCAACGGGCGATGGCAGCTGAGGAAAGAGGAAAGGAGAGGAGAAGAAAAAAGAAGTGAGTCGCGTTAACCTAAATCCATTGCGTTCGCACGTGCCAAAGTTGACCGTCCCTACAATCGAATCTCACAAACGCGAGCGGTCAATTTAAAAAAACTCTAATTTAGCA
>RWGZ01001492.1:996859-1063618 GCA_009725065.1 Utricularia reniformis
CCATTGTTACTTACTCTTTGTTTCATTCGTATCTTACATGTTTTTCGTTGTTTTTGCTTTTCTTTTAGATGGAGCGGACGGTTGTAGAGATGAGCACCGCAGCAACAATAGGGGAGTACTGTATGCTCAGGCATTCGGAGCTTGACAGTCCGGATCTAATAGGAGAGCAGACGAAGAAAGCCGCTGAAAAGTTGATACAGAATCAGCGGGAAAAGCATGCCCAAGAAATGGCGGCGCTCCGGGAAGAACATATCAAGGCGATCGATGCCCTAATTCGGGTTCATCGCAGTGAATTAACGGAGTGTGCGGCGTTTCACATTGGGAAAAGGCATGCTCTTGAGCAATCCATCGACACCCTCAAAACGAATAAAAAATATGCTCAAGACAAACTGAAGGAGGTTAGGGCTGAGACTGAAGACAAGTTGAAAAAGGCCAAAGATGCCAATGCTGCTGATAAGAAGGCTCTCGGGAGGGCCTTGGAGGAGAACAAGGAATTAAAATCAAAGAATGAGTCCCTCCAATCCCCCGTGGACTGTCTTCGGGCTCGAGCCGCTAGGTTGCCATCCCAGGTCAACGACTGCTTCTGCAAACTAATTTGGGAGTATACAGTGCACTCCCTGACTTTCCGAAACCTGGCGGCACTAGTTAATGCGACCTCGTCTACTCTATATTTTTTTAGAGGGAGTGTCCAGACACAAAGAATCCTGGCATATCCCTAACTCCTGAAGAGAGGGGAAGACTTGATCCCAGTCTATCCGGTAAGTTCGAGCCTGTGGATGCAGAAGATAAATTAGACATCTCGGGGGATCCGTTCGGGGCGCTCCAATTCAACTTGGAGGAAGACTTGCACCAGCAGCTATATTCAGAGGAGATCAAAATACCCGAGGAGGGTCCATCGGCGGACGCAATTTGTAGGTTGGCCGTATTATTCCCGGAACCGGTGGGTCCCCTCGTGGGTGACCTTCTTAAAGACGAGGAGGTGATGGGTCAACGTGACCCCCCATTATGCGTACCTGCTAGTGTGACAGGAGCTCGGGAGCGCCATGAGGTCGAGATGGCGAGCTTTATTCCCGAGAAGTTGCCCGTTGTGGGGATTAAAGAAAATTAGATTCATCCTCCCACCTCGACAATTAAGCTGGTAAGAAAGCGCCCTAGCGAAACCGGTGAAGGTTCGGGCTCCAAGAAGAAGAAATAAACCTCTATATCTGTTTTCTTCAGTTTTGTACTCTCCGCATTTCGTATTCCCCTTTTATATATGAAATTGGTCTTCGTTTTTCCTTTTAATTTCTCCACTGTACTTCCAATAAAGAAAACGCACTCCAAGTAGCACAACCTCTCCTCCTTTAAACCCAAGAAATATATAATTCCGAATAATCCAAATCAAGGAATGAACTTTCGAGATAATAAGAATATATACGAATCTCCGGTATGGATGCGCAATAATAACGCATATAATAATAATAAGGATGCGTAAAAGTCCCCAGTGTAGCGGAGC
Organism: Utricularia reniformis; assembly: GCA_009725065.1. Classification (NCBI taxonomy): domain Eukaryota; kingdom Viridiplantae; phylum Streptophyta; class Magnoliopsida; order Lamiales; family Lentibulariaceae; genus Utricularia; species Utricularia reniformis. The sequence continues at coordinate 998,355 of RWGZ01001492.1, forward strand.
TTGTATAAGTATGCGATAACTCTAAGGCGAACGCCTCTTTGAATTGAATAGATACTCAAAATTAGTCAACCGTTCTGCATTCACCAATATATCTTTGCCACCGATATACACTTACACCCGGGGTCATCACACTCTCGCCGCCGGTATATACTTGCACCCGGGTCCGTCACACTCTCGCTGCCGGTATATACTTGCACCCGGGGACATCATACTTTCGCCACCGGTATATACTTGCACCCGGGGCCATCATACTCTCGCCGCCGGTATATACTTGAACCCGGGGCCATCACACTTACTCGGCCCGTCCATAAGACGTCGCCGTCGTATATTCGACCCGTTCATAAAACGGTGTCATCGCACTTTCGACCCATTCATAAAACGGTGTCAATCGGCCCGTCCATAAGACGGTGCCACGCGGAAGTGGACCAGCCTCCGGCGAGGGCACGACCCTCGTCGGCGTGTCATGGAGGAGTCAGGTATATACTTGCACCCTGATTTGCCACGGAAACATACATCACAACAAACAGGCCTCTTAACATATTCCAACAGTCATTATGTACAGACGGTTCTGCCGCGGACAAGAAGACTCATCATGTTCAAAATATTTTGACACAGTATTTAATTTGACGTGTTTGAAAATGATCGACTATAAGACAGGTGGTACATTGCGTTTCTAATCTAACTTATTTAATTTGTTCCATCCTCCTTCGTACTAAAACGCAATGGACCTACTGCTACCTTACCAGTCCCTTAGTCGATTGGATTCATGTCGTCAAAAAAGATACTTAAAAAAATAGAATATGACCACAAAAAGAGGGGAAATTTTTATTTTCAAAAAGATCGATGAGTCACGTCTATACATAATGCTTGCGCAAATTGGAAATATGCCAAGTCCGTGGCAGCTCCTCCCCGCTCATATTTGCGATTTCGTATGTTCCTTCCATCACTACGGCCGTTACTCTGTACGGTCCTTCCCACTTTCGATCCAACTTGCCAACGTGCTTTGAGACTTCCACTTTCTTAAGAATCAAGTCTCCAACTTTTAACAACATAGGTCGAACGCCTTTGTTGTGCTTCTTAGCCATCCGCCTCTTACATACCTCCATTCGTATTGAGGCTCTATCGTGGATATCATCAATACAGTGAAGGTCCATCTTCCTCATATCCTCGTTCAACACCTCGTCATAAGCGATAACTCTTTCTGATAAAATAGTCACTTCTACCGGAGATACGGCCTCATAGCCATATACTAAAGAGAAGGGACTGAATCCGGTAGTGGACCTCGGTGAAGTCCGATATGCCCACATCACATTATGCAATTCATCCACCCAAGAGCCTTGGGATTCATCTATTCGTGTTTTTAACTGTTGCAGGATAATACGGTTAATGACCTCTATAAGCCCGTTTGTTTCTGGGTGTGCCACGGAGGTAAACAGCTGTTCAATTCCATAACTCTCACACCATTCATTAACCCTCTTTCCGGCAAATTGCGTTCCGTTATCTGATACCCAAATCCTTGGAATTCCGAATCGACACATGATGTACCTCCAAAGGAAACTGATAACTTCCTGTTTCCGAACTCGCGATACAGCCTCAATCTCTATCCACTTAGAAAAATGTTCCACGGCCACGATACAGAATTTCTTTTGGTTAGGTGACTTCGGGAATGGTCCTAAAATATCAATGCCCCACATATCGAAAGGGCATGTCGTTGGCAGAGGCTTCATACTAGTTCTTGGCACATGATGCACGTTCGAATGGAACTGACAAGCAGAACAAGCCCGAACAAAATTCACACAATCTTTCACCAGTGTTGGCCAAGAATAACCGGCCCTCTTAACCTTGTTCGCCAAAGATGGACCTGCTGAATGATCACCACAGTCCCCAGCGTGAACTTCTTCTATAACGGTCTTTGCCTGTACTGGGGACAAACATCGAAGATATGGGCCTCCAAAATTCTTCTTATACAGCATATCATCCACATAGACAAAATTTGTAGCTCTTTGCATAGTTCTTCGGGCCTCGCCTTCGTCGGTAGGCAAGTCTCTCTTGATTAGATAATTCACAATAGCATCCTTCCATGATGGCTCGTCGGTTACGGCATCCAATAAAAACCATGTCTCATTCGAACGTTCCAAATTAGCCACCTCGGCCGTCTGTTTCTCCAATCGACTGACAGAGGGCTGGTAGTGGATCATTGTTGTTATCTTCGACTCATCCGAGAGTTCTAAAATCGTCGCCGCCTTTGCAAGACCGTCTGCACGCGTGTTTTCCTTCCTTGGGATATACGTAAGTGTAAATATCTTAAGATTCTTAGCCGCCTCTTTGAGCTTTTCCAAATACCTGCACAAATAGTTCCCATTGGTGGAGTAAGTATCTGCAAATTGGTTCACCACTAACTGCGAATCAGAATGAGCATGCAAACGAACGATTCCAATTTCCATTGCCAAGTTAATACCAAATATCAAGGCTTCATACTCGGCGACGTTGTTAGTTGCAGGGAAGCGCAACTTTACCGCATACTCATGTTCTTCACCAGATTTCCTTTCTTTAAAATAAACACCAATACCGGCTCGCCCGGCAGATACCGATCCATCGACAAAGGCGTCCCAATACTCCTGAATACCCAATTCCTCCGACCGAGTCATCTCTACTATGAAATCCACTAATACTTGGGCCTTTAATGCTCGCCTGGAGATATACTCTTTCTGATACTGGCCCAATTCGATATTCCACTTCGCTAGCCTACCAGAGGCATCAATCTTTGATAACACGCTTCGGATAGGCTGATCTGTCAAGACTGCAATATGATGTCCTTGAAAATAGTGCCTCAATTTCCTTGAGGCGACAATCAAGGCTTATACGAACTTCTCTAAATCAGTATATCGGGACTCCGCTCCCTGCAATTTCCTGCTCACATAATATATCGGTCTGTGCTCTTTGTCGCTAAGTCTGACCAACGCGGCGCTCACTGCCTCTTTTGTCACTGACAAATATATACCCAACGGTTCTCCCGAAGATGGAGGAGACATAAACGGTGGTTTACTCATATAGTCTTTCAAACTCTCAAAAGCCCTGCTACATTCGTCGTCCCAATACAAAAGATTCGTTTAACGCAAAACCGTAAAAAACGGCAAACTTCTCTCTGCAGATCGCGAGATGAAGCGATTTAGTGAGGCTAACCTCCCAGTTAGCCTTTGAACTTCCCTAACAGTCGTCGGAGGGGTCATTTCTTGGATAGCTGTTATCTTATCCGGATTCATCTCAATTCCTCTTTCAGATACCATAAAGCCGAGGAATTTGCCTCCTTTAACACAAAAAGCACACTTGAGCGGATTCAATTTCATTCTATACTTTCTCAGCACCCCAAAACAATCATTCAAATACTGGATGTGATTGTCCCCATGTTTACTTTTTATTAATATATCGTCGATATAAACCTCCAAAGACTTTCCGATCATATCTTTGAACATCGAATTCATTAAACGTTGATAGGTGGCCCCAGCATTTTTCAATCCAAATGGCATAACTCTATAACAAAAAATGCCTTTGTTTGTCATAAACGAAGTAAAAAACTTGTCCTCACAATGCATGAAAATTTGGTTATATCCCTTAAAGGCATCTAACATACTAAGCAATTCAAAGCCACAGGCCGCATCCACCATCATGTCAATGGCCGGCAGCGGATACGGATCCTTCGGGCATGCTTCAGTAAAATCGATGCAAACTCTCCAGCCACCACTCATCTTTGGGACCACCACTGGATTCGCGACCCAATTCGTGTATCTAACAGGCTCTATGAATCCTGCCTGCAGCAAACTTTCCACCTCCTCATCAATCGCCCTCTCTTTCTCAGGGGAAAACTTCCTCTTCTTCTGATGAACTGATCGCACATATGGGTTAACATTGAGTCTATGAGAACAGACTTGGGGATCAACCCCCACATAATCCTGATAAGACCAAGCAAAATCATCTACATTACTTTGCAAAAAAGAAATTACCTCCTTCTCAACCTCTGGTGACAACTCGGAACCGATTGTCACTGCCTTTTCAAGATTGCCAGGAAATAAAGGCACTGTCTTGATTCCCAAAGGTTCCATCTTCATATCTTTCTCTTTAAACTTCCTAAGATAGGGTCCGTCGTTTGTATCAATAACTTCATCAGACGAGAATTCCACCATACAAACAGGTAACTTGGCTTTCGATCCATCCATACCACTTCTACACATCACATTATAACATGATCGCGCCAGCTCTTGATCTCCCTTCATCTTCCCAACTCCTAATTGTGTTGGGAACTTCATCATCAAATGTGGCTGAGACACCACGGCTCCAAATAAGTTTAAACAACTTCTCCCCAGGATCGCATTATAAGGGAGTATAGGGAGATCCAACACCACAAACTCCACCATCAAAGTTCTTGATATTTCGGGATCGCCCAAAGTCACCGGCAGAAAAACAGATCACTCAGCTGCAACAACGCTATTATTAAAACCAACTAACTTTGTGTGCACATGCTGGAGTTGGGTGGTTCCTTTCAATGCCATCTGCTCAAAGGCCGCAAGAGTGAATATGTTTGTAGCGGCCCCGGTGTCGACTAACACTCGAGAAACCGGATGATTCGCAATAATAGAAGAGACAACCAATGCATCATCTTGTGGGGAGAAACCCCAGATAAGTCCTTAGGTCCGAAAGAGATCGTCATCTTGTCCAAGTCCGTCAACTGGACCGTGTTAATTTCCATGAATCGCCCCTTTTGGTGTAGTGCCTGAATGGAACGTTTACGTGCGCGATTCGAATCACCAACGTTTTTCCCCCCGCGATAGTCATAATGTTGGGGCCTAGGTTGCCCCATCTTGGTTGGGCATTTTCAACATTCAAAATAGGTTGACCCTGGTTAGGGCCAACCGGAGGAGGAGGCAATGCTTGCTGATTCGCGGGGGCTGGTGGATAAGCTTCATATCCGTACCGCTGCTGATTTCTTTGCGGCTGATGCCTGCCGCGGCCACAATAATTGTTTCCTCTCCTTCCTCCTCTCTGATTCTGTCTGCCACCATTAAAGAATCCTCTCTGGCCACCTCCTTGACGCTGGCCACGCTGTCCTCCGTATCCACGTCCTCTTTCATTTGGCCGTGGTGCATCGGCCCTTGGGGGTTTGGGTGCCGTCCCCTCCGGAATACTTATATCGATTTTTCCCAGTTTAGACTCGGGTAGAGCCTCCACAGTGCTGATCAGTTCATCAAGCTGACCCAATTCTAACAACCTTTCTACCTCGGACATTAACTCCCGGCAATCATTGGTTGCGTGCCCAAAACTCCGATGGAAGCGACAAAATACTTGGGACTCGTAAGTCCCCGGTGTTGGTTCATGCAAAGGAGGAGGATAACGAAGTGAACCTGCCTTCTTTTGCTCGATAATCGCAAAAATCTGCTCATAATTGTATGTGGGAAATGCTCTCAACTTCGGTTTTGCATGTGGGACAATCTTGTCCGGCCCGCGACTTGCAACAATATTGTGGGAACCATATGCCCGCACTTCNTATCATTCGCCTTTTCCTTCACATAGTTCCACATGTTATAGGTGTGATGATTTTCATTTTATTCAAACTTGAATTGATGTTGTTAAAACATTAATACATGTTGTTAGAAACAAGAATAACATGTTTATAACATGATATATGTGATTAAACTATAGTTTAAATGCAATGACATGAAGTCGTGTTGTTATGACTTGCGCGATCATTCCGTTTTTGAAATTACTTTTTTTGTATATACAACAAGTATTCGTTATGTTAGCCTTTATTTAGTTTGAATTCACTTGGTTTTACCAAATTTACAATGTGATTTGTATGAATATCGTTTGGCTAATATTTTCACATAGTTCCACATGTTCTAGGTGTGATGATTTTGATTTCAATCAAACTTGATTTGATGTTGTTAAAACATGATTACATCTTTTTCGAACCAAGAATTACTTGGTTATACCATGATATATGTGATTAAACTATAGTTTAAATGCTATGACATGATGTCGTGTTGTTATGACTTGCACGATCATTCCGTTTTCGAAATGACTTTTTTTGTATGTACAACAAGTATTCGTGATGTTAGACTTTATTTAGTTTGAATACACTTGGTTTTACCAAATTTACATTGTGATTTGTATGAATATCATTCGCCTTTTTTTTCACATAGTTCCACATGTTCTAGGTGTGATGATTTTGATTTCAATCAAACTTGATTTGATGTTGTTAAGACATGATTACATGTTTTTAGAAGCAAGAATAACTTGGTTATACCATGATATATGTGATTAAACTATAGTTTAAATGCTATGACATGATTTCGTGTTGTTATGACTTGCACGATCATTCAATTTTCGAAATTACTTTTTTTGTATATACAACAAGTATTTGTGATGTTACGCTTTATTTAGTTTGAATACACTTGGTTTTACCAAATTTACTCTGTTATTTGTATGAATATCATTCGGCTCTTTTTTCACATAGTTCCACATGTTATAGGTGTGATGACTTTCATTTCAATCAAACTTGAATTGATGTTTTTAAAACACTAAAACATGTTGATAGAACCAAGAATAACATGGTTATACAATGATATATGTGATTAAACTATAGTTTAAATGCTATGACATGATGTCGTGTTGTAATGTCTTGCACGATCATTCCGTTTTCGAAATTACTTTTTTTGTATATACAACAAGTATTCGTAATGTTAGGCCTTATTTAGTTTGAATACACTTGGTTTTAACAAATTTACAATGTGATTTGTATGAATATCGTTTGACTCATTTTTTCACATAGTTCCACATTTCTAGGTGTGATGATTTTCATTTCAATCAAACTTGAATTGATGTTATTAAAACATTAATACATGTTGTTAGAACCAAGAATAACATGGTTATACCATGATATTTGTGATTAAATTATAGTTTAAATGCTATGAAATGAAGTCGTGTTGTTATGACTTGCACGATTATTCCGTTTTTGAAATTACTTTTTTTGTATATACAAAGAGTATTCGTGATGTTAGGATTTATTTAGTTTGAATACACTTTGTTTAACCAAATTTACAATGTGATTTGTATGAATATCTTTGGCTCATTTTTTCACATAGTTCCACATGTTCTAGGTGTGATGATTTTGATTTCAATCAAACTTGATTTGATGTTGTTAAAACATGATTACATGTTTTTAGAACCAAGAATAACTTGGTTATACCATGATATTTGTGATTAAATTATAGTTTAAATGCTATGAAATGAAGTCGTGTTGTTATGACTTGCACGATTATTCCGTTTTTGAAATTACTTTTTTTGTATATACAAAAAGTATTCGTGATGTTACGATTTATTTAGTTTGAATACACTTGGTTTTAACAAATTTACATTGCGATTTGTATGAATATCATTTGCCTTTTTTTTCACATAGTTCCACATGTTCTAGGTGTGATGATTTTGATTTCAATCAAACTTGAATTGATGTTATTAAAACATTAATACATGTTGTTAGAACCAAGAATAACATGGTTATACCATGATATTTGTGATTAAATTATAGTTTAAATGCTATGAAATGAAGTCGTGTTGTTATGACTTGCACGATTATTACGTTTTTGAAATTACTTTTTTTGTATATACAAAGAGTATTCGTGATGTTAGGATTTATTTAGTTTGAATACACTTGGTTTAACAAAATTTACAATGTGATTTGTATGAATATCTTTGGCTCATTTTTTCACATAGTTCCACATGTTCTAGGTGTGATGATTTTGATTTCAATCAAACTTGATTTGATGTTGTTAAAACATGATTACATGTTTTTAGAACCAAGAATAACATGGTTATACCATGATATTTGTGATTAAATTATAGTTTAAATGCTATGAAATGAAGTCGTGTTGTTATGACTTGCACGATTATTCCGTTTTTGAAATTACTTTTTTTGTATATACAAAGAGTATTCGTGATGTTAGGATTTATTTAGTTTGAATACACTTTGTTTTACCAAATTTACAATGTGATTTGTATGAATATCNTTTTGAGCAGGGGGCTCCTCCAGAACTGACGACCGAGCCCCCGGTAACACAGCAAAATCATCATTAATTTGAGGAATAGGATCCGCTTCAAATTCTTCGTCAAAAGTATCTTCATTAGAATTCCGAGTAGTCATGATAACAGAAATCCGAACTCAGCAATAAAGCTCTCAATGGGATAAAAATCTCGGGTCCCCACGGACGGCGCCAAACTGATCTAGTCTAAAAATATTTTGGGTATTTATTTTTAGATCAGTCAATTTATAATTAACTCGAAATTAGATTGTTTGTGGGACACGAGCGATATACGAGGTTGGGCCCACAATGTGTGAGCTTACGTCCTCGGGAGAGCAAAGCTCTACCTTGGTTTCCACTATAATATTCGGAGAATACAATTACAATGAGATGATAATGATAATACGGGCGAGAACGCCTCGTGAAATGATCGAAAACACTCAGTCGGGCTCGGAAAGCTGACAGCCGCGAGTTGTGGTTGATAACTTGCAGAGAATAATGTACTAGCAGCGCAGCCGGCACTGTACCAACAGTGCAGAGAACACTGTAAGATCAGGAACTCACGAATAGTAACTGCAGATGCGAGTTCTCGTCAATAGTAACCAGGTGAGGGTGGCCGCGCGAACTGGTTCGAGTTCTCGCGAATAGTGACCAGATGAGGGTGACCGCGCGAACTGGTGCGAGTTCTCGCGAATAGTGACCCAGATGAGGGTGGTCGCGCGAACTGGTGCGAGTTCTCGCGAATAGTAACCAGATGAGGGTGGCCGCGCGAACTGGTGCGAGTTCTCGCGAATAGTGACCCAGGTGAGGGTAGTCGCGAGTTTAGGTGCGAGTTCTCGCGAACAGTGACTGAAATACGAAGTCTCGCGATTTGGAGCGAAAGTCTTGCCTTAGGAGATGCGAAAAGAGGTCTGAATCCTTTCTCAATGCCTTAGGACTCCTATTTATAGAGGAATATAGCTCAATCAACAAGTTTAGGCCCAAGAACCCAATTTCATTAGATTAAGCCCAAGTCACGTAAATAATATCCAATTAAATTAGAAGAAATGCCATTCCGCAACAGAACTTCGGAAATGCGTCTCGGTCTAGAATTAGGCGGGAATATCGATGAGAAAATACCGGAGGACCTCGTAAAATAATCCACTGCTTCCAGATAGCGAATACGCGGCCACATAACATCATTGCACCTGACCGGTGCGCTCCTGGGTGGCAAATTACGAAAATACCCCTGGCCTCGTCCGGGGCCGAAATGACCCGAAACATCTCAAAATGCTTACAGAGACTTTTATATGGGGCCCGGATAGAAATATGAAAATACCGAAAATACCAGTAACGGAGTCGGACGAGTCCCCGGGTATGGATAAATACAAGAGAATATACCCGTGTAATATCAATGTTGTTAGGACCAAGAATAACATGGTTATACCATGATATATGTGATTAAACTATAGTTTAAATGCTATGACATGAAGTCGTGTTGTTATGTCTTGCACGATCATTCCGTTTTCGAAATTACTTTTTTTGTATATAGAACAAGTATTCGTGATGTTAGGCTTTAGTTAGTTTGAATACACTTGGTTTTACCAAATTTACATTGTGATTTGTATGAATATCATTCGCCTTTTTATTCACATAGTTCCACATGTTATAGGTGTGATCATTTTCATTTCAATCAAACTTGAATTGATGTTGTTAAAACACTAAAACATGTTGTTAGAACCAAGAATAACATGGTTATACCATGATATATGTGATTAAACTATAGTTTAAATGCAATGACATGAAGTCGTGTTGTAATGACTTGCACGATCATTCCGTTTTCGAAATTACTTTTTTTGTATATAGAACAAGTATTCGTGATGTTAGGCTTTAGTTAGTTTGAATACACTTGGTTTTACCAAATTTACATTGTGATTTGTATGAATATCATTCGCCTTTTTATTCACATAGTTCCACATGTTATAGGTGTGATCATTTTCATTTCAATCAAACTTGAATTGATGTTGTTAAAACACTAAAACATGTTGTTAGAACCAAGAATAACATGGTTATACCATGATATATGTGATTAAACTATAGTTTAAATGCAATGACATGAAGTCGTGTTGTAATGACTTGCACGATCATTCCGTTTTCGAACTTACTTTTTTTGTATATACAACAAGTCTTCGTGATATTAGGCTTTATTTAGTTGGAATACACTTGGTTTTACCAAATTTACAATGTGATTTGTAAGAATATCGTTTGGCTCATTTTTCACATAATTTCACATGTTCTATGTGTGATGATTTTCATTTCAATCAAACTTGATTTGATGTTGTTTAAAACATGATTACATGTTGTTAGACCAAGAATAACTTGGTAATACCATGATATTTGTGATTAAATTATAGTTTAAATGCTATGACATGAAGTCTTGTTTTTATGACTTGCACGATCATTCCGTTTTTGAAATTACATTTTTTGTATATACAACAAGTATTCGTGATGTTAGGTTTTATTTAGTTTGAATACACTTGGTTTTACCAAATTTACATTGTGATTTGTATGAATATTATTCGCCTTTTTTTTCACATAGTTCCACAAGTTATAGGTGTTATGATTTTCATTTCAATCAAACATGAATTGATGTTGTAGAAAGATTAATACATGTTGTTAGAACCAAGAATAACATGGATATAACATGATATATGTGATTAAACTATAGTTAAAATGCTATGACCTGAAGTCGTGTTGTTAATATTTGCACGATCATTCCGTTTTCGAACTTACTTTTTTTGTATATACAACATGTATTCGTGATATTAAACTTTATTTAGTTTGAATACTATTGGTTTTACCAGATTTACAATGTGATTTGTATGAATATCGTTTGGCTCATTTTTCACATAGTTTCACATGTTCTATGTGTGATGATTTTCATTTCATTCAAACTTGAATTGATGTTGTTAAAACATTAATACATGTAGTTAGAACCAAGAATAACATGGTTATACCATGATATTTGTGATTAAATTATACTTTAAATGCTATGCAATGAAGTCGTGTTGTTATGACTTGCACGATCATTCCGTTTTTGAAATTACTTTTTTTGTATATACAACAAGTATTCGTGATGTTAGGCTTTATTTAGTTTGAATACACTTGGTTTTACCAAATTTACATTGTGATTAGTATGAATATCATTCGCCTTTTTTTACAGATAGTTCCACATGTTATAGGTGTGATGATTTTCATTTCAATCAAACTTGAATTGATGTTGTTTAAACATTAATACATGTTGTTAGAAAAAAGAATAACATGGTTATAACATGATATTTGTGATTAAATTATAGTTTAAATGCTATGACATGAAGTCGTGTTGTTTTGACTTGCACGATCATTCCGTTTTTGAAAGTACTTTTTTTTATATACAACAAGTATTCGTGATATTAGACTTTATTTAGTTTGAATACACTTGGTTTTACCAAATTTACAATGTGATTTGTATGAATATCGTTTGGCTCATCTTTTCACATAGTTCCACATGTTAGAGGTGTGATGATTTTCATTTCAATCAAACTTGAATTGATGTTGTTAAAACATTAATACATGTTGTTAGAAACAAGAATATCATGGTTATAACATGATATTTGTGATTAAACTATAGTTTAAATGCAATGACATGAGGTCGTGTTGTTATGACTTGCACGATCATTCCATTTTCGAAATTACATTTTTTTTATATACANCTATGACATGAAGTCGTGTTGTTAATACTTGCACGATCATTCCGTTTTCGAACTTACTATTTTTTGTATATACAACAAGTATTCGTGATATTAAGCTTTATATAGTTTGAATACTCCTGGTTTTACCAAATTTACAATGTGATTTGTATGAATATCGTTTGGCTCATTTTTCACATAGTTTCACATGTTCTATGTGTGATGATTTTCATTTCAATCAAACTTGAATTCATGTTGTTAAAACATTAATACATGTAGTTAGAACCAAGAATAACATGGTGATACCATGATATTTGTGATTAAATTATAGTTTAAATGCTATGACATTAAGTTGTGTTGTTATGACTTGCACGATCATTCCGTTTTTGAAATTACATTTTTTGTATATACAACAAGTATTCGTGATGTTAGGCTTTATTTAGTTTGAATACACTTGGTTTTACCAAATTTACAATGTGATTTGTATGAATATCGTTTGGCTCATTTATTCACATAGTTCCACATATTGTAGGTGTGATGATTTTGATTTCAATCAAACTTGATTTGATGTTGTTATAACATGATTACATGTTTTTAGAACCAAGAATAACTAGGTTATACTATAATATATGTGATTAAACTATAGTTTAAATGGTATGACATGATGTCGTGTTCTTGTGACTTGCACGATCATTCCGTTTTCGAAATTACTTTTTTTGTATATACATCAAGTATTCGTGATGTTAGGCTTTATTTATTTTGAATACACTTGGTTTTACCAAATTTACATTGTGATTTGTATGAATATCATTCGCCTTTTTTTTCACATAGTTCCACATGATATAGGTGTTATGATTTTCATTTCAATCAAACTTGAATTGATGTTGTTAAAACAATAATTCATGTAGTTAGAAACAAGAATAACATGGTTATAACATGATATATGTGATTAAACTATAGTTTAAATGCTATGACATGAAGTTATGTTGTTATGACTAGCACGATCATTCCATTTTCGAACTTACTTTTTTTGTATATACAACAAGTATTCGTAATATTAGGTTTTATTTAGTTTGAATACACTTGGTTTCACCAAATTTACAATGTGATTTGTATGAATATCGTTTGGCTCATTTTTTCACATACACATGTTGTAGGTGTGATGATTTTGATTTCAATCAAACTTGATTTGATGTTGTTAAAACATGATTACATGTTTTTAGAACCAAGAATAACTAGGTTATACTATAATATATGTTATTAAACTATAGTTTTTATGGTATGACATGATGTCGTGTTGTTATGACTTGCACGATCATTCCGTTTTCGAAATTACTTTTTTTGTATATACATCAAGTTTTCGTGATGTTAGGCTTTATTTAGTTTGAATACACTTGGTTTTACCAAATTTACATTGTGATTTGTATGAATATCATTCGCCTTTTTTTTCACATAGTTCCACATGTTATAGGTGTTATGATTTTCATTTCAATAAATCTTGAATTGATGTTGTTAAAACAATAATTCATGTTGTTAGAAACAAGAATAACATGGTTATAACATGATATATGTGATTAAACTATAGTTTAAATACTATGACATGAAGTCATGTTGTTATGACTAGCACGATCATTCCATTTTCGAACTTACTTTTTTTGTATATACAACAAGTATTCGTGATATTAGGCTTTATTTAGTTTGAATACACTTGGTTTTACCAAATTTAAAATGTGATTTGTATGATTATCGTTTGGCTCATTTCTCACATAGTTTCACATGTTCTATTTGTGATGATTTTCATTTCAATCAAACTTGAATTGATGTTGTTAAAACATTAATACATGTTGTTAGAAACAAGAATAACATGGTTATAACATGATATATGTGATTAAACTATAGTTTAAATACTATGACATGAAGTCATGTTGTTATGACTAGCACGATCATTCCATTTTCGAACTTACTTTTTTTGTATATACAACAAGTTTTCGTGATGTTAGGCTTTATTTAGTTTGAATACACTTGGTTTTACCAAATTTACATTGTGATTTGTATGAATATCATTCGCCTTTTTTTTCACATAGTTCCACATGTTATAGGTGTTATGATTTTCATTTCAATCAAACTTGAATTGATGTTGTTAAAACAATAATTCATATTGTTAGAAACAAGAATAACATGGTTATAACATGATATATGTGATTAAACTATAGTTTAAATGCTATGACATGAAGTCATGTTGTTATGACTAACACGATCATTCCATTTTCGAACTTACTTTTTTTGTATATACAACAAGTATTCGTGATATTAGGCTTTATTTAGTTTGAATACACTTGGTTTTACCAAATTTACAATGTGATTTGTATGAATATCGTTTGGCTCATTTATTCACATAGTTCCACATGTTCTAGGTGTGATGATTTTGATTTCAATCAAACTTGATTTGATGTTGTTAAAACATGATTACATGTTGTTAGAACCAAGAATAACTTGGTTATACCATGATATATGTGATTAAACTTTAGTTTAAATGCTATAACATTATATCGTTTTGTTATGACTTGCACTATCATTCCGTTTTCGAAATTACTTTTTTTGTATATACAACAAGCATTCGTGATGTTAGGCTTTTTTTAGTTTGAATACACTTGGTTTTACCAAATTTACAATGTGATTTGTATGAATATCGTTTGGCTCATTTTTCACATAGTTTCACATGTTCTATGTGTGATGATTTTGATTTCATTCAAACTTGAATTGATGTTGTTGAAACATTAATACATGTTGTTAGAACCAAGAATAAAATGGATATAACATGATATATGTGATTAAACTATAGTTCAAATGCTATGACATGAAGCGTGTTGTTATGACTTGCACGATCATTCAGTTTTTGAAATTACAATTTTTTGTATATACAACAAGTATTCGTGATGTTAGACTTTATTTAGTTTGAATACACTTGGTTTTACCAAATTTACAATGTGATTTGTATGAATATCGTTTGGCTCATTTATTCACATAGTTCCACATGTTCTAGGTGTGATGATTTTGATTTCAATCAAACTTGATTTGATGTTGTTAAAACATGATTACATGTTGTTAGAACCAAGAATAACTTGGTTATACCATGATATATGTGATTGAACTTTAGTTTAAATGCTATAACATTATATCGTTTTGTTATGACTTGCACTATCATTCCGTTTTCGAAATTACTTTTTTTGTATATACAACAAGCATTCGTGATGTTAGGCTTTATTTAGTTTGAATACACTTGGTTTTACCAAATTTACATTGTGATTTGTATGAATATCATTCGCCTTTTTTTCATATAGTTCCACATGTTATAGGTGTGATGATTTTCATTTCAATCAGACTTGAATTGATGTTTTTGAAACATTAATACATGTTGTTAGAACCAAGAATAAAATGGATATAACATGATATATGTGATTAAACTATAGTTCAAATGCTATGACATGAAGTGGTGTTGTTAATACTTGCACGATCATTCCGTTTTCGAACTTACTTTTTTTGTATATACAACAAGTATTCGTGATATTAAGCTTTATTTAGTTTGAATACTCTTAGTTTTACCAAATTTACAATGTGATTTGTATGAATATCGTTTGGCTCATTTTTCACATAGTTTCACATGTTCTATGTGTGATGATTTTCATTTCATTCAAACTTGAATTGATGTTGTTAAAACATTAATACATGTAGTTAGAACCAAGAATAACATGGTTATACCATGATATTTGTGATTAAATTATACTTTAAATGCTATGAAATGAAGTCATGTTGTTATGACTTGCACGATCATTCCGTTTTTGAAATTACTTTTTTTGTATATACAAAGAGTATTCGTAATGTTAGGATTTTTTTAGTTTGAATACACTTGGTTTTACCAAATTTACAATGTGATTTGTATGAATATCCTTTGGCTCATTTTTTCACATAGTTCCAATGTTCTAGGTGTGATGATTTTGATTTCAATCAAACTTGATTTGATGTTGTTAAAACATGATTTCATGTTTTTAGAACCAAGAATATCTTGGTTATACCATGATATATGTGATTAAACTATAGCTCAAATGCTATGACATGATGTCGTGTTGTTATGACTTGCACGATCATTCCGTTTTCGAAATTACATTTTTTGTATATAGATCAAGTATTCGTGATGTTAGGCTTTATTTAGTTTGAATACACTTGGTTTTACTAAATTTACATTGTGATTTGTATGAATATCATTCGCCTTTTATTTCACATAGTTCCACATGTTATAGGTGTTATGATTTTCATTTTAATCAAACTTAAATTGATGTTGTTAAAACAATAATTCATGTTGTTAGAAACAAGAATAACATGGTTATAACATGATATATGTGATTAAACTATTGTTTAAATGCTATGACATGAAGTCATGTTGTTATGACTAGCACGATCATTCCATTTTCGAACTTACTTTTTTTGTATATACAACAAGTATTCGTGATATTAGGCTTTATTTAGTTTGAATACACTTGGTTTTACCAAATTTACAATGTGATTTGTATGATTATCGTTTGGCTCATTTCTCACATAGTTTCACATGTTCTATTTGTTTTGATTTTCATTTCAATCAAACTTGAATTGATGTTGTTAAAACATTAATACATGTTGTTAGAACCAAGAAGAACATGGTTATACCATGATATATGTTATTAAATTATAGTTTAAATGCTATGACATTAAGTCGTGTTGTTATGACTTGCACGATCATTCTGTTTTTCAAATTACATTTTTTGTATATTCAACAAATATTCGTGATGTTAGGCTTTATTTAGTTTGAATACACTTGGTTTTACCAAATATACAATGTGATTTATATAATTATCGTTTGGCTCATTTTTTCACATAGTTCCACATGTTGTAGGTGTGATGATTTTGATTTCAATCAAACTTGATTTGATGTTGTTAAAACATGATTACATGTTTTTAGAACCAAGAATAACTAGGTGATACTATGATATATGTGATTAAACTATAGTTTAAATGATATGACATGAAGTCGTGTTGTTATGACTTGCACAATTATTCCGTTTTCGAAATTAATTTTTTTGTATATACTACTAGTATTCGTGATGTTAGGCTTTATTTAGTTTGAATTCACATGGTTTTACCAAATTTACATTGTGATTTATATGAATATCATTCGCCTTTTTTTTCATATAGTTCCACATGTTATAGGTGTGATGATTTTCATTTCAATCAAACTTCAATTGATGTTGTTGAAACATTAATACATGTTGTTAGAACCAAGAATAACATGGATATAACATGATATATGTGATTAAACTATAGTTCAAATGCTATCACATGAAGTCGTNTGAAAGCCTTTCCTTGGGAGATGCGAAAAGGATCCGAATCCTTTCTTCATGCCTTGGGACCTCTATTTATAGGGAAATGGAGCCCAAAATACAAGCTTTGGCCCAAGAGTCCAATTTCATTAGGTTAAGCCCAAAGCACCCCAAATAATCTCCAATTAAATTAGAATAAATACCGCTCCGCAAGATAACGTCGGAAATGCATCTCGATCCAGAATTAGGCGGGAATGCAGATGAGAAAATACCGGAGGACCCCGTAAAATAATCCACTGCTTCCAGATAGCGAATACATAACCATATACTTCGTTGCACCTGATCGGTGCGCTCCCGGGTGGCAAATGACGAAAATACCCCTGGCCCCGTCCGGGGCCGAAATAACACAGAATATCCCAAAATACTTACAGAGACTTAATACGGGGTCCGACGAGCTAGAATACCGAGAATACCACTTGAGAAAGCCACCCAATCGAAATATGAAAATACCGAAAATACCAATAACCACGTCGGACGAGCCTCCCGGATAAGGATAAATATAAGAGAATATTTCCGGGTAATATCAGTATGAATATTATTCGCCTTTTTTTTCACATACTTCCACATGTTATAGGTGTGATGATTTTAATTTCAATCAGACTTGAATTGATGTTGTTGAAACATTAATACATGTTGTTAGAACCAAGAATAAAATGGATATAACATGATATATGTGATTAAACTATAGTTCAAATGCTATGACATGAAGTCGTGTTGTTAATACTTGCACGATCATTCCGTTTTCGAACTTACTTTTTTTGTATATACAACAAGTATTCGTGATATTAAGCTTTATTTAGTTTGAATACACTTGGTTTTACAAATTTACAATGTGATTTGTATGAATATCGTTTGGCTTTTTTTTCACATACTTCCACATGTTATAGGTGTGATGATTTTAATTTCAATCAAACTTGAATTGATGTTGTTAAAACATTAATACATGTAGTTAGAACCAAGAATTTCATGGTTATACCATGATATTTGTGTTTAAATTATAGTTTAAATGCTATGAAATGAAGTCGTGTTGTTATGACTTGCCCGATCATGCCGTTTTTGAAATTACTTTTTTTGTATATACAAAGAGTATTTGTGATGTTAGGATTTATTTAGTTTGAATACACTTGGTTTTACCAAATTTACAATGTGATTTGTATGAATATCATTTGGCTCATTTTTTCACATAGTTCCACATGTTCTAGGTGTGATGATTTTCATTTCATTCAAACTTGAATTGATGTTGTTAAAACATTATTACATGTTGTTAGAACCAAGAATAACATGGTTATACCATGATATTTGTTATTATATTATAGTTTAAATGCTATGACATTAAGTCGTGATGTTATAACTTGCACGATTATTCCGTTTTTGAAATTACATTTTTTGTATATACAACAAGTATTCGTGATGTTAGGATTTATTTAGTTTGAATACACTTGGTTTTACCAAATTTACAATGTGATTTGTATGAATATCATTTGGCTCATTTTTTCACATAGTTCCACATGTTCTAGGTGTGATGATTTTGATTTCAATCAAACTTGATTTGATGTTGTTAAAACATGATTTCATGTTTTTAGAACCAAGAATATCTTGGTTATGCCATGATATATGTGATTAAACTATAGCTAAAATTCTATGACATGATGTCATGTTGTTATGACTTGCACGATCATTCCATTTTCGAAATCAGATTTTTTGTATATACATCAAGTATTCGTGATGTTAGGCTTTATTTAGTTTGAATACACTTGGTTTTACCAAATTTACATTGTGATTTGTATGAATATCATTCGCATTTTTTTTCACATAGTTCCACATGTTATAGGTGTTATGATTTTCATTTCAATCAAACTTGAATTGATGATGTTAAAACAATAATTCATGTTGTTAGAAACAAGAATAACATGGTTATAACATTATATATGTGATTAAACGATAGTTCAAATGCTATGACATGAATTCGTGTTGTTAATACTTGCACGATCATTCCGTTTTCGAACATACTTTTTTTGTATATACAACAAGTATTCGTGATATTAGACTTTATTTAGTTTGAATACACTTGGTTTTACCAAATTTACAATGTGATTTTTATGATTATCTTTTGGCTCATTTCTCACATAATTTCACATGTTCTATGTGTGATGACTTTCATTTCAATCAAACTTGAATTGAGGTTGTTAAAACATTAATACATGTTGTTAGAACCAAGAATAACATGGTTATACCATGATATTTGTGATTAAATTATAGTTAAAATGCAATGGCATTAAGTCGTGTTGTTATGACTTGCACGATCATTACGTTTTTGAAATTACATTTTTGTATATACAACAAGTATTCGTGATGTTAGGCTTTATTTAGTTTGAATACACTTGGTTTTACCAAATTTACAATGTGATTTGTATGAATATCGTTTGGCTCATTTTTTCACATGGTTCCACATGTTGTAGGTGTGATGATTTTGATTTCAATCAAACTTGATTTGATGTTGTTAAAACATGATTACATGTTTTTAGAACCAAGAATAACTAGGTTATACTATGATATATGTGATTAAACTATAGTTTAAATAGTATGACATGATGTCGTGATGTTATGACTTGCACGATCATTCCGTTTTCGAAATTACTTTTTTTGTATATACATCAAGTATTCGTGATGTTAGGCTTTATTTAGTTTGAATACACTTGGTTTTACCAAATTTACATTGTGATTTGTATGAATATCATTCGCCTTTTTTTCACATAGTTCCACATGTTATAGGTGTTATGATTTTCATTTCAATCAAACTTGAATTGATGTTGTTAAAACAATAATTCATGTTGTTAGAAACAAGAATAACATGGTTATAACATTATATATGTGATTAAACGATAGTTCAAATGCTATGACATGAAGTCGTGTTGTTAATACTTGCACGATCATTCCGTTTTCGAACTTACTTTTTTTGTATATACATCAAGTATTCGTGATGTTAGGCTTTATTTAGTTTGAATACACTTGGTTTTACCAAATTTACATTGTGATTTGTATGAATATCATTCGCCTTTTTTTCACATAGTTCCACATGTTATAGGTGTTATGATTTTCATTTCAATCAAACTTGAATTGATGTTGTTAAAACAATAATTCATGTTGTTAGAAACAAGAATAACATGGTTATAACATTATATATGTGATTAAACGATAGTTCAAATNTGATTTGCACGATCATTCCGTTTTCGAACTTACTTTTTTTGTATATATAACAAGTATTCGTGATGTTAGGCTTTATTTAGTTTGAATACACTTGGTTTTACCAAATTTACGATGTCATTTGTATGAATATCGTTTGTTACATTTCTCACATAGTTGCACAAGTTCTATGTGCGATGATTTTTATTTCAATCAAACTTGAAATGATGTTGTTAAACATTAATACATGTTGTTAGAACCAAGAATAAAATGGTTATACCATGATATATGTGATAAAACTGTAGTTTAAACGCAATGACATTAAGTCGTGTAGTTATGATTTGCACGATCATTCCATTTTCGAACTTACTTTTTTTGTATATACAACTTGTATTCGTGATATTAGGCTTTATTTAGTTTGAGTACACTTGGTTTTACCATACTTACATTGTGTTTATATAAATATCATTCGGCTCTTTTTTCACATAGTTCCACATGTTATAGGTGTGATGATTTTGAAATCAATCAAACTCGAATTGATGTTGGTAAAACATTAATAAATGTTGTTAGAACCAAAAATAACATATTTATACCATGATATATGTGATTAAACTATAGTTTAGATGCTAGGACATGAAGTCTTGCTGTTATGACTTGCACGATCATTCCGTTTTCGAACTTACTTTTTTTGTATATACAACATGTATTCGTGATATTAGCCTTTATTTAGTTTGAATACACTTGGTTTTACCAAACTTACATTGTGATTTGTATGAATATCATTCGGCTCTTTTTTCACAATGTTCCACATGTTATAGGTGTGATGATTTTGATTTCAATCAAACTTGAATTGATGTTGTTAAAACATTAATACATGTTGTTAGAACCAAGAATAACATGGTTATACCATGATATATGTGATTAAACTTTAGTTTAAATACTATGACATGAAGTCGTGTTGTTGTGACTTGCACGATCATTCCGTTTTCGAACTAACTTTTTTTGTATATACAACATGTTTTCGTGATATTAGCCTTTATTTAGTTTGAATACACTTGGTTTTACCAAACTTACATTGTGATTTGTATGAATATCATTCGCCTTTTTTTTCATATAGTTCCACATGTTATAGGTNCTTACATTGTGATTTATATGAATATCATTCGGCTCTTTCTTCACATAGTTCCACATGTTATAGGTGTGATGATTTTGAATTCAATCAAACTTGAATTGATGTTGTTAAAACATTAATAGATGTTGTTAGAACCAAGAATAACTTGGTTATACCATGATATATGTGATTAAACTTTAGTTTAAATACTATGACATGAAGTCGTGTTGTTATGATTTGCACGATCATTCCGTTTTCGAAATTACTTTTTTTGTATATATAACAAGTGTTCGTGATGTTAGGCTTTATTTAGTTTGAATACACTTGGTTTTACCAAATTTACAATTATTTGTATGAATATCGTTTGGCTCAATTTGTCATATAGTTCCACATGTTCTAGGTGTGATGATTTTGATTTCAATCAAACTTGAATTGATGTTGTTAAAACATTAATACATGTTGTTAGAACCAAGAATAACTTGGTTATACCATGATATATGTGATTAAACCATAGTTTAAAAACTATGACATGAAGTCGTGTTGTTAAGATTTGCACAATCATTCCGTTTTCGAAATTACTTTTTTTGTATATACAACAAGTATTCGTGATGTTAGGCTTTATTTAGTTTGAATACACTTTGTTTTACCAAATTTACAATGTGATTTGTATGAATATCGTTTGGTTTATTTTTCACATAGTTGCACATGTTCTATGTGCGATGATTTTGATTTCAATCAGACTTGAATTGATGTTGTTAAAACATTATTACATGTTTTTAGAACCAAGAATATCATGGTTATACCATGATATATGTGATTAAAATATAATTTAAATGCTATGACATGATGTCGTGTTGTTATGAATTGCACGATCATTCCGTTTTCGAAATTACTTTTTTTGTATATATAACAAGTATTCGTGATGTTAGGCTTTATTTAGTTTGAATACACTTTGTTTTTCCAAATTTACAATGTGATTTGTATGAATATCGTTTGGCTCATTTTTCACATAGTTGCACATGTTCTATGTGCGATGATTTTGATTTCAATCAAACTTGAATTGATGTTGTTAAAACATTAATACATGTTGTTAGAACCAAGAATAACTTGGTTATACCATGATATATGTGATTAAACTATAGTTTAAATACTATGACATGAAGTCGTGTTGTTATGATTTGCACGATCATTCCGTTTTCGAAATTACTTTTTTTGTATATATAACAAGTATTCGTGATTTTAGGCTTTATTTAGTTTGAATACACTTGGTTTTACCAAATTTACAATGTGATTTGTATGAATATCATTCGGCTCTTAATTCACATTGTTTCACATGTTTTAGGTGTGATGATTTTGATTTCAATTAAACTTAATTGATGTTATTAAAACATTAATACATGTTTTTAGAACCAAGAATATCATGGTTATACCATGATATATGTGATTAAAATATAGTTTAAATGCTATGACATGAAGTCTTGTTGTTATGAATTGCACGATCATTCCGTTTTCGAAATTACTTTTTTTGTATATATAACAAGTGTTCGTGATGTTAGGCTTTATTTAGTTAGAATACACTTGGTTTTACCAAACTTACATTTTGATTTGTATGAATATCATTCGTCTCTATTTTCACATAGTTCAACATGTTATAGGTGTTATGATTTTGAATTCAATCAAACTTGAATTGATGTTGTTAAAACTTTTATACATGTTGTTAGAACCAAGAATAACTTGGTTATACCATGATATATGTGATTAAACTTTAGTTTAAATACTATGACATGAAGTCGTGTTGTAATGATTTGCAAGATCAATCCATTTTCGAAATTAATTTTTTTGTATATATAAAAAGTATTCGTGATGTTAGGCTTTATTTAGTTTGATTACAGTTGGTTTTACAAAATTTACATTGTGATTTGTATGAATATCATTCGGCTTTTTTTTCACATAGTTTCACATGTTTTAGGTGTGATGATTTTGATTTCAATTATACATGATTTGATGTTGTTAAAACATGATTGGATGTTGTTAGAACCAAGAATAACTTGGTTATACCATAATATATGTGATTAAACATAAGTTTAAATACAATGACATGAAGTCGTGTTGTTATGATTTGCACGATCATTCCGTTTTCAAAATTACTTTTTTTGTATATACAACAACTATTGGTGATGTTAGGCTTTATTTAGTTTGAATACACTTGGTTTTACCAAATTTACAATGTGATTTGTATGAATATCGTTTGGCTCTTTTATCACATAGTTGCACATGTTCTATGTGCGATGATTTTGATTTCAATCAAACTTGAATTGATGTTGTTAAAACATTTATACATGTTGTTAGAACCAAGAATAACTTGGTTATACCATGATATATGTGATTAAACCATAGTTTAAATACTATTACATGAAGTCGTGTTGTAACGATTTGCACGATCATTCCGTTTTTGAAATTACTTTTTTTGTATATACAACAAGTATTCGTGATGTTAGGCTTTATTTAGTTTGAATACACTTGGTTTTACCAAATTTACATTGTGATTTGTATGAATATCATTCGGCTCTTTTTTCACATAGTTTCACCTGTTTTAGGTGTGATGATTTTGATTTCAATTAAACTTGATTTGATGTTGTTAAAACATGATTACATGTTGTTTGAACCAAGAATAACTTGGTTATACCATGATATATGTGATTAAACTATAGTTTAAATGCTATGACATGAAGTCGTGTTGTTATGATTTGCACGATCATTCCGTTTTCGAAATTACTTTTTTTGTATATATAACAACTATTCGTGATTTTAGGCTTTATTTAGTTAGAATACACTTGGTTTTACCAAACTTACATTTGTATTTTTATGAATATCATTCGGCTCTATTTTCACATAGTTCAACATGTTATAGATGTGATGATTTTGAATTCAATCAAACTTGAATTGATATTGTTAAAACATTAATACATGTTGTTAGAACCAAGAATAACTTGGTTATACCATGATATATGTGATTAAACTATAGTTTAAATTCTATGACATGATGTCGTGTTGTTATGAATTGCACGATCATTCGGTTTTCGAAAATGCTTTTTTTGCATATGTAACAAGTATTCGTGATATTAGTCTTTATTTAGTTTGAATACACTTGGTTTTACCAAATTTACATTATCATTTGTATGAATATCATTCGGCTCTATTTTCACATAGTTCAACATGTTATGGGTGTGATGATTTTGAATTCAATCAAACTAGAGTTGATGTTGTTAAAACATTAATACATGTTGTTAGAACCAATAATAACTTGGTTATAACATGATATATGTGATTAAACTATAGTTTAAATACTATGACATGAGGTCGTGTTGTTATGATTTGCACGATCATTCCGTTTTCGAAATTACTTTTTTTGTATATACAACAACCATTCGTGATGTTAGGCTTTATTTAGTTTGAATACACTTTGTTTTACCAAATTTACAATGTGATTTGTATGAATATCGTTTGGCTCATTTTTCACATAGTTGCACATGTTCAATGTGCGATGATTTTGATTTCAATCAAAGTTGAATTGATATTGTTAAAACATTAATACATGTTGTTAGAACCAAGAATAACTTGGTTATACCATGATATATGTGATTAAACTATAGTTTAAATTCTATGACATGATGTCGTGTTGTTATGAATTGCACGATCATTCGGTTTTCGAAAATGCTTTTTTTGCATATGTAACAAGTATTCGTGATATTAGTCTTTATTTAGTTTGAATACACTTGGTTTTACCAAATTTACATTATCATTTGTATGAATATCATTCGGCTCTATTTTCACATAGTTCAACATGTTATGGGTGTGATGATTTTGAATTCAATCAAACTAGAGTTGATGTTGTTAAAACATTAATACATGTTGTTAGAACCAATAATAACTTGGTTATAACATGATATATGTGATTAAACTATAGTTTAAATACTATGACATGAGGTCGTGTTGTTATGATTTGCACGATCATTCCGTTTNAAAATACCAATAACCACGTCGGACGAGCTCCCTGGTAAGGACGTATACAAGAGAATATACCCGGGTAATATCAACCATGATATATGTGATCAAACCATAGTTTAAATACTATGACATGAAGTCGTGTTGTTATGATTTGCACAATCATTCCGTTTTCGAAATTACTTTCTTTTGTATATATAACAAGTATTCGTGATGTTAGGCTTTATTTAGTTTGAATACACTTTGTTTTGCCAAATTTACAATGTGATTTGTATGAATATCGTTTTGCTCATTTTTCACATAGTTGCACATGTTCTATGTGCGATGATTTTGATTTCAATCAAAGTTGAATTGATGTTGTTAAAACATTAATACATGTTGTTAGAACCAAGAATAACATGGTTATATCATGATATATGTGATTAAACTATAGTTTATATGCAATGACACGATGTCGTGTTGTTATGAATTACACAATCATTCCGTTTTCGATATTACTTTTTTTGTATATATAACAAGTATTCGTGATATTAGGATTTATTTAGTTTGAATACACTTGGTTTTACCAAATTTACAATGTGATTTGTATGAATATCGTTTGGCTCATTTTTTACATAATTGCACATGTTCTATGTGCGATGATTTTGATTTCAATCAAAGTTGAATTGATGTTGTTAAAACATTAATACATGATTTTAGAACCAAGAATAACATGGTTATACCATGATATATGTGATTAAACTATAGTTTATATGCAATGACATGATGTCGTGTTGTTATGAATTGCACGATCATTATGTTTTCGAAATTACTTTTTTTGTATATATAACAAGTATTCGTGATATTAGGATTTATTTAGTTTGAATACACTTGGTTTTACCAAATTTACAATGTGATTTGTATGAATATCGTTTGGCTCATTTTTTACATAGTTGCACATGCTCTATGTGCGATGATTTTGATTTCAATCAAAGTTGAATTGATGTTGTTTAAACATTAATACATGTTGTTAGAACCAAGAATAACTTGGTTATACCATGATATATGTGATTAAACTATAGTTTAAATTCCATGACAAGAAGTCGTGTTTTTACGATTTGCACGATCATTCCGTTTTCGAAATTACTTTTTTTTGTATATATAACAACTATTCGTGATTTTAGGCTTTATTTAATTAGAATACACTTGGTTTTACCAAACTTACATTTTGATTTGTATGAATATCATTCGGCTCTATTTTCACATAGTTCAACATGTTATAGGTGTGATGATTTTGAATTCAATCAAACTTGAATTGACATTTTTAAAACATTAATTCATGTTGTTAGAACCAAAAATAACTTGGTTATACCATGATATATGTGATTAAACTATAGTTTAAATACTCTGACATGAAGTCGTGTTGTTACGATTTGCACGATCATTCCATTTTCGAAATTACTTTTTTTGTATATACAACAAGTATTCGTGATGTTAGGCTTTATTTAGTTTGAATACACTTGGTTTTACCAAATTTACAATGTGATTTGTATGAATATCGTTTGGCTTATTTTTCACATAGTTGCACATGTTCTATGTGTGATGATTTTGATTTCAATCAAACTTGAATTGATGTTGTTAAAACAATAATACATGTTGTTAGAACCAAGAATAACCTGGTTATACTATGATATATGTGATTAAACTTTAGTTCGAATACTATGACATTAAGTCGTGTTGTTATGATTTGCACGATCAATCCATTTTCGAAATTACTTTTTTTGTATATATAAAAATAATTCGTGATGTTAGGCTTTATTTAGTTTGAATACACTTGGTTTTACCAAATTTACAATGTGATTTGTATGAATATCGTTTGGCTCATTTTATCACATAGTTGCACATGTTCTATGTGCGATGATTTAGATTTCAATCAAACTTGAATTGATGTTGTTAAAACAATAATACATGTTGTTAGAACCAAGAATATCATGGTTATACCATGATATATGTGATTAAAATATAGTTTAAATGCTATGACATGATGTCGTGTTGTTATGAATTTCACGATCATTCCGTTTTCGAAATTACTTTTTTTGTATATATAAAAATTATTCGTGATGTTAGGCTTTATTTAGTTTAAATACACTTGGTTTTACCAAATTTACAATGTGATTTGTATGAATATCGTTTGGCTCATTTTATCACAAAGTTCCACATGTTCTAGGTGTGATGATTTTGATTTCAATCAAACTTGAATTGATGTTGTTAAAACATTAATACATGTTTTTAGAACCAAGAATATCATGGTTATACCATGATATATGTGATTAAAATATAGTTTAAATGCTATGACATGATGTCGTGTTGTTATGAATTTCACGATCATTCCGTTTTCGAAATTACTTTTTTTGTATATATAACAAGTGTTCGTGATGTTAAGTTTTATTTAGTTTGAATACACTTTGTTTTACCAAATTTACAATGTGATTTGTATGAATATCGTTTGGCTTATTTTTCACATAGTTGCACATGTTCTATGTGCGATGATTTAGATTTCAATCAAACTTGAATTGATGTTGTTAAAACTTTATTACATGTTGTTAGAACCAAGAATAACTTGGTTATACCATTGATCTAGTCTAAAAATATTTTGGGTATTTATTTTTAGATCAGTCAATTTATAATTTACTCGAAATTAGATTGTTTGTGGGAACACGAGCGATATACGAGGTTGGGCCCACAATGTGCGGGCTTACGTCCTCGGGAGAGCGAAGCTCTACCTTGGTTTTCACTATAATAATCAAGCGGTACAAATACAATGAGATGATAACGACAATACGGGCGAAAACGGCTCGAGAAACGATCAAATCTGCAGTCACGTTCCACTGGACGCGAGTGAACAGTGCAGACAGACAGGCTGGTCGCGACCAATGCGGTTGGGCGCGAGGAAGGCACTGTTCGCGAGGGGTGATCACTGGTCGCGACATGTGATGATTGGGCGCGAATGGAATTTTAGTCGCGACTGGAGCCGCTGGTCGCGACTGATGCTGTTTGGTCGCGACTGGGAACGTTTGGTCGCGGCTAGGCGCGGTTGGGCGCGACTAGGTGCGTTTGGTCGCGAGTCAAGGGTCAGGTTCTGCCTTGGGAAGCGTGATAAAAATGCCAATCCTTTCTCAATGCCTTGGGGCCCCTATTTATAGAGAAATCAAGCCCAAAACCCATTCACTTGAGCCCATAAGCCTAGTTCACTTCACTTAGCCCAAAATAATTAAATATTCCAAATTATAATATAATAAATACCATGCTGATCCCGAAGCTTCGGGAACCAATCCGGACAAGATGTTAGTCGGGAATACGATCAGAAAATTCCCGAGAACTTCGTATATCAGTTCTTTGCCTTTAGATAGCGAATACGCAGCCACATAACATCATTGCACCTGACCGATGCACTCCCGGGTGGCAAATGACGAAAATACCCCTGGCCCCGTCCGGGGCCGAAATGACCCGAAACATCTCAAAATGCTTAAAGAGACTTTATACGGGGCCCAGCGAGCCAGAATTACGAGAATACCACTTGAGAATGCCATCCGATAAAAATATGAAAATACCGAAAATACCAATAACCACGTCGGACGAGCTCCCGGGTAAGGACGTATACAAGAGAATATACCCGGGTAATATCAACCATGATATATGTGATTAAACCATAGTTTAAAAACTATGACATGAAGTCGTGTTGTTAAGATTTGCACGATCAATCCATTTTCGAAATTACTTTTTTTGTATATATAACAAGTGTTCGTGATGTTAGGCTTTATTTAGTTTGAATACACTTTGTTTTACCAAATTTATAATGTGATTTGTATGAATATCGTTTGGCTCATTTTATCATATAGTTCCACATGTTCTCGGTGTGATTATTTTGATTTCAATCAAACTTGAATTGATGTTGTTAAAACATTAATACATGTTCTTAGAACCAAGAATATCATGGTTATACCATGATATATGTGATTAAAATATACTTTAAATGCTATGACATGATGTCATGTTGTTATGAATTGCACGATCATTCCGTTTTCGAAATTACTTTTTTTGTATATATAACAAGTATTCGTGATGTTAGGCTTTATTTAGTTTGAATACACTTTGTTTTACCAAATTTACAATGTGATTTGTATGAATATCGTTTGGCTTATTTTTCACATTGTTGCACATGTTCTATGTGCAATGATTTTGATTTCAATCAGACTTCAATTGATGTTGTTAAAACATTAATACATGTTGTTAGAACCAAGAATAACTTGGTTATACCATGATATATGTGATTAAACTTTAGTTCAAATACTATGACATGAAGTCGTGTTGTTATGATTTGCACGATCAATCCATTTTCGAAATTACTTTTTTTGTATATATAAAAATTATTCGTGATGTTAGGCTTTATTTAGATTGAATACACTTGGTTTTACCAAATTTACAATGTGATTTGTATGAATATCGTTTGGCTCATTTTTCACATAGTTGCACATGTTCAATGTGCGATGATTTTGATTTCAATCAAAGTTGAATTGATGTTGTTAAAACATTAATACATGTTGTTAGAACCAAGAATATCATGGTTATACCATGATATATGTGATTAAACTATAGTTTAAATGCTATGACATGAAGTCGTGTTGTTACGATTTGCACGATCATTCCGTTTTCGAAATTACTTTTTATGTATATATAACAAGTATTCGTGATGTTAGGCTTTATTTAGTTTGAATACACTTTGTTTTTCCAAATTTACAATGTGATTTGTATGAATATCGTTTGGCTTGTTTTTCACATAGTTGCACATGTTCTATGTGCGATGATTTAGATTTCTTTCAAACTTGAATTGATGTTGTTAAAACTTTATTACATGTTGTTAGAACCAAGAATAACTTGGTTATACCATTGATCTAGTCTAAAAATATTTTGGGTATTTATTTTTAGATCAGTCAATTTATAATTTACTCGAAATTAGATTGTTTGTGGGAACACGAGCGATATACGAGGTTGGGCCCACAATGTGCGGGCTTACGTCCTCGGGAGAGCGAAGCTCTCCCTTGGTTTTCACTATAATAATCAAGCGGTACAAATACAATGAGATGATAACGACAATACGGGCGAAAACGGCTCGAAAAACGATCAAATCTACAGTCACGTTCCACTGAACGCGAGTGAACAGTGCAGACAGACATGCTGGTCGCGACCAATGCGGTTGGGCGCGAGGAAGGCACTGTTCGCGAGGGGTGATCACTGGTCGCGACATGTGATGATTGGGCGCGAATTGGAATTTTTTCGCGACTGGAGCCGCTGGTCGCGACTGATGCTGTTTGGTCCCGACTGGGAACGTTTGGTCGCGGCTAGGCGCGGTTGGGCGCGACTAGGTGCGTTTGGTCGCGACTGGGAACGTTTGGTCGCGGCTAGGCGCGGTTGGGCGCGACTAGGTGCGTTTGGTCGCGAGTCAAGGGTCAGGTTCTGCCTTGGGAAGCATGATAAAAATGCCAATCCTTTCTCAATGCCTTGGGGCCCCTATTTATAGAGAAATCAAGCCCAAAACCCATTTACTTGAGCCCATAAGCCTAGTTCACTTCACTTAGCCCAAAATAATTAAATATTCCAAATTATAATATAATAAATACAATGCTGATCCCGAAGCTTCGGGAACCAATCCGGACAAGATGTTAGTCGGGAATACGATCAGAAAATTCCCGAGAACTTCGTATATCAGTTCTTTGCCTTTAGATAGCGAATACGCAGCCACATAACATCATTGCACCTGACCGACGCACTCCCGGTTTGCAAATGACGAAAATACACCTGGCCCCGTCCGGGGACGAAATGACCCGAAACATCTCAAAATGCTTAAAGAGACTTTATACGGGGCCCAGCGAGCCAGAATTACGAGAATACCACTTGAGAATGCCATCCGATAAAAATATGAAAATACCGAAAATACCAATAACCACGTCGGACGAGCTCCCTGGTAAGGACGTATACAAGAGAATATACCCGGGTAATATCAACCATGATATATGTGATCAAACCATAGTTTAAATACTATGACATGAAGTCGTGTTGTTATGATTTGCACGATCATTCCGTTTTCGAAATTACTTTCTTTTGTATATATAACAAGTATTCGTGATGTTAGGCTTTATTTAGTTTGAATACACTTTGTTTTGCCAAATTTACAATGTGATTTGTATGAATATCGTTTTGCTCATTTTTCACATAGTTGCACATGTTCTATGTGCGATGATTTTGATTTCAATCAAAGTTGAATTGATGTTGTTAAAACATTAATACATGTTGTTAGAACCAAGAATAACATGGTTATACCATGCTATATGTGATTAAACTATAGTTTAAATTCTATGACATGAAGTCGTGTTGTTACGATTTGCACGATCATTCTGTTTTCGAAATTACTTTTTTTGTATATATATGAACTATTCGTGATTTTAGGCTTTATTTAGTTAGAATTCACTTGGTTTTACCAAACTTACTTTTTGATTTGTATGAATATCATTCGGCTCTATTTTCACATAGTTCAACATGTTATAGGTGAGATGATTTTGAATTCAATCAAACTTGAATTGATATTGTTAAAACATTAATACATGTTGTTAGAACCAAGAATAACTTGGTTATACCATGATATATGTGATTAAACTATAGTTTAAATTCTATGACATGAAGTCGTGTTGTTACGATTTGCACGATCATTCCGTTTTCGAAATTACTTTTTTTGTATATATAACAAGTATTCGTGATGTTAGGCTTTATTTAGTTTGAATACACTTTGTTTTTCCAAATTTACAATGTGATTTGTATGAATATCGTTTGGCTCATTTTTCACATAATTGCACATGTTCAATGTGCGATGATTTTGATTTCAATCAAAGTTGAATTGATGTTGTTAAAACATTAATACATGTTGTTAGAACCAAGAATAACATGGTTATACCATGATATATGTGATTAAACTATAGTTTATATGCAATGACATGATGTCGTGTTGTTATGAATTGCACGATCATTATGTTTTCGAAATTACTTTTTATGTATATATAACAAGTATTCGTGATGTTAGGCTTTATTTAGTTTGAATACACTTTGTTTTTCCAAATTTACAATGTGATTTGTATGAATATCGTTTGGCTCATTTTTCACATAATTGAACATGTTCTATGTGCGATGATTTTGATTTCAATCAAAGTTGAATTGATGTTGTTAAAACATTAATACATGTTGTTAGAACCAAGAATAACTTGGTTATACCATGCTATATGTGATTAAACCATAGTTTAAATACAATGACACGATGTCGTGTTGTTATGAATTACACGATCATTCCGTTTTCGATATTACTTTTTTTGTATATATAACAAGTATTCGTGATATTAGGCTTTATTTTGTTTGAATACACTTGGTTTTACCAAATTTACAATGTGATTTGTATGAATATCGTTTGGCTCATTTTTCACATAGTTCAACATGTTATAGGTGCGATGATTTTGAATTCAATCAAACTTGAATTGATATTGTTAAAACATTAATACATGTTGTTAGAACCAAGAATAACTTGGTTATACCATGATATATGTGATTAAACTATAGTTTAAATTCTATGACATGAAGTCGTGTTGTTACGATTTGCACGATCATTCCGTTTTCGAAATTACTTTTTATGTATATATAACAAGTATTCGTGATGTTAGACTTTATTTAGTTTGAACACACTTGGTTTTACCAAATTTACAATGTGATTTGTATGAATATCGTTTGGCTCATTTTTCACATAGTTGCACATGTTCAATGTGCGATGATTTTGATTTCAATCAAAGTTGAATTGATGTTGTTAAAACATTAATACATGTTGTTAGAACCAAGAATAACTTGGTTATACCATGATATATGTGATTAAACTATAGTTTATATGCAATGACATGATGTCGTGTTGTTATGAATTGCACGATCATTCCGTTTTCGAAATTACCTTTTTTTGTATATATAACAAGTATTCGTGATATTAGGCTTTATTTAGTTTGAACACACTTGGTTTTACCAAATTTACAATGTGATTTGTATGAATATCGTTTGGCTCATTTTTCACATAGTTGCACATGTTCAATGTGCGATGATTTTGATTTCAATCAAAGTTGAATTGATGTTGTTAAAACATTAATACATGTTGTTAGAACCAAGAATAACTTGGTTATACCATGATATATGTGATTAAACTATATTTTAAATTCTATGACATGATGTCGTGTTGTAACGATTTGCACTATCATTCCGTTTTCGATATTACTTTTTTTGTATATATAACAACTATTCGTGATTTTTGGCTTTATTTAGTTAGAATACACTTGGTTTTACCAAACTTACATTTTGATTTTTATGAATATCATTCGGCTCTATTTTCACATAGTTCAACATGTTATAGATGTGATGATTTTGAATTCAATCAAACTTGAATTGATGTTGTTAAAACATTAATACATGTTGTTAGAACCAAGAATAACTTGGTTATATCATGATATATGTGATTAAACTATAGTTTAAATTCTATGACATGAAGTCGTGTTGTTACGATTTGCACGAACATTCCGTTTTCGAAATTACTTTTTTTGTATATATAATAACTATTCGTGATTTTAGGCTTTATTTAGTTATAATACACTTGGTTTTACCAAACTTACATTTTGATTTGTATGAATATCATTCGGCTCTATTTTCACATAGTTCAACATGTTATAGATGTGATGATTTTGAATTCAATCAAACTTGAATTGATATTGTTAAAACATTAATACATGTTGTTAGAACCAAGAATAACTTNAATTGATGGTTTTACAATATGAATATGTGTTGATAGTACATAGAATAACTTGGTTATACCATGATTCATGTGATTAAACTGTGGTTTAAATGCTATGAATTCATGTTGTTATGACTTGCATGATCATTCGTTTTCGAACATAGTTATTTTGTATATACAACATGTATTAGAAAGGTTAGTCTATATGTGGTTTGATTACTCTTGGATTTGATGAATTTGCATTGTGATTTGTATGGGTAGGATTTGCTTCATTTTTCACAAAATTCCGCATGTTCATTGTGTGATGAGTTTGCTTTTGATTAAAACTTGAATTGATGTTGTTACAATATGAATACGTGTTGATACAACAAAGAATAACTTTGTTATGCCATGATTCATGTGATTGAACTGTGGTTCAAATACTTATGACATGAATCCAAGTTTTTATGACTATCATGATCATTCTGTTTTCGAACATAATTATTTTGTACATACAACATGATTTCGTAAGGTTAGTCTATATTTCGTTTGATTACACTTGGATTTGACGAATTTACATTGTGATTTGTATGGGTATAATTTGTATCATTCTTCACAAAGTTCTACATGTTCAAGGTGAGATGAGTTTGCTTTCGATGAAAACTTGAATTGATGTTGTGACAACATGAATTCATTTTGATAGAACAATGAATTGCATGGTTATACCATTATTCATGTGATTAAACATTTGTTTAAATGCTTATGACATGAATTCATGTTGTTATGACTTGGATGATCATTTTGTTTTCGAACATAAATATTTTGTATATACAACATGTATTCGTAAGGTTAGCCTTTATTTCGTTTGATTACAATTGGATTTGTCGAATTTTCAATGTGATTTGTATGAGTATGATATGGATTATTTTTCACATAGTTCCACATGTTCAAGGTGTAATGAGTTTGCTTTCGATGAAAACTTGAATTGATGTTGTTACAACATGAATACGAGTTGATAGAACAACGAATAACTTGGTTATACCAGGATTCGTGTGATTAAACTATGGTTCAAAGACATATGACATGAATTCATGTTGTTATGACATGCATGATCATTCCATTTTCGAACATAAGTATTTTGTATATACAACATGTAATCGTAAGGTTAGTCTTTATTTCGTTTGATTGCACTTGGATTTTACGAATTTTCAATGTTATTTGTATGGTTAGGATTGGATCATATCTCACATAGTTCCAGATGTTTAAGTGTATTGAGTTTGCTTTTGACTAAAACATTAATTGATGTTGATACAACATGATTACGTGTTGTTCGTACAAAGAATAACTTGCTTATACCATGATTCATGTGATTAAACTCTTATTTTAATGCTTATGACATGAATTCATGTTGTTATGACTTGCAAGATCATTCCGTTTTCGAACATAATTATTTTGTATATACAACATTCATTCGTAAGGTTAGCTTTTTTTTCGTTTGATTACATTTGGATTTGCCCAATTTACAATGGGATTTGTATGGGTATGATTTGTATGATTTTTTATACATTTCCACATGTCGAAGATGTGATTAGTTTGCTTTAGATTAAAACATGAATTGTTTTTGTTACAACATGAATACGTGTTGTTCGAACATAGAAAAACTTGGTTATACCATTATTCATGTGATTAAAGTATGGTTTAAATGGTTATGACAAGAATTAAAGTGGTTATGACTTGCATGAACATTACGTTTTCGAACATAATTATTTTGTATATACAACATGTAATCGTAAGATTAGTCTTTATTTCATTTGATTACACTTTTATTTGACGAATTTTCAATGTTATTTGTATGGTTAGGATTGGATC
Source organism: Utricularia reniformis (assembly GCA_009725065.1). Classification (NCBI taxonomy): domain Eukaryota; kingdom Viridiplantae; phylum Streptophyta; class Magnoliopsida; order Lamiales; family Lentibulariaceae; genus Utricularia; species Utricularia reniformis. The sequence goes on from RWGZ01001492.1 coordinate 1,034,531, forward strand.
ATATCTCACATAGTTCCAGATGTTTAAGTGTATTGAGTTTGCTTTTGACTAAAACATTAATTGATGTTGATACAACATGATTACGTGTTGTTCGTACAAAGAATAACTTGCTTATACCATGATTCATGTGATTAAACTCTTATTTTAATGCTTATGACATGAATTCATGTTGTTATGACTTGCAAGATCATTCCGTTTTCGAACATAATTATTTTGTATATACAACATTCATTCGTAAGGTTAGCTTTTTTTTCGTTTGATTACATTTGGATTTGCCCAATTTACAATGGGATTTGTATGGGTATGATTTGTATGATTTTTTATACATTTCCACATGTCGAAGATGTGATTAGTTTGCTTTAGATTAAAACATTAATTGTTTTTGTTACAACATGAATACGTGTTGTTCGTACAAAGAATAACTTGCTTATACCATGATTCATGTGATTAAACTATGATTTTAATGTTTATGACATGAATTCATGTTGTTATGACTTGCAAGATCATTCCGTTTTCGAACCTAATTATTTTGTATATACAACATGCATTCGTAAGGTTACCTTTTATTCGTTTGATTACATTTGGATTTGCCCAATTTACAATTGGATTTGTATGGTATTATTTTTATAATTATTTATACATTTCCACATGTCGAAGATGTGATTAGTTTGCTTTAGATTAAAGCATGAATTGTTTTTGTTACAACATGAATACGTGTTGTTCGAACATAGAAAAACTTGGTTATACCATTATTCATGTGATTAAAGTATGGTTTAAATGGTTATGACAAGAATTAAAGTGGTTATGATTTGCATGAACATTCCGTTTTCGAACATAATTATTTTGTATATACAACATGCATTCGTAAGGTTAGCTTTTTTTTAGTTTGATTACATTTGGATATGCCCAATTTACAATGGGATTTGTATAGGTATGATTTGTATGATTTTTTATACATTTCCACATGTCGAAGATGTGATTAGTTTGCTTTAGATTAAAACATGAATTGTTTTTGTTACAACATGAATACGTGTTGTTCGAACATAGAAAAACTTGGTTATACCATTATTCATGTGATTAAAGTATGGTTTAAATAGTTAAGACAAGAATTAGAGTGGTTATGACTAGCATTAACATTACGTTTTCGAACATAATTATTTTGTATATACAACATGTAATCGTAAGATTTGTCTTTATTTCATTTGATTACACTTTTATTTGACGAATTTCAATATGATTTGTATGGGTATTATTTCGATCATTTTTTACATAGTTCCACGTGTTCAAGTTATGATGAGTTTGGTTTCGATTAAAACTCTAATTGATGTTGTTACAACATGAATATGTGTTGATAGAACAATGAATAACTTGGTTATACCCTGATTCATTTGATTAAACTATGGTTCAAATAGTTATGACATGAATTCAAGTTGATAAGACATGCATGATCATTCTGTTTTCGAACATAATTATTTTGTATATACATCATGTAGTCGTTAGGTTAGCCTTTATTTCGTTTGATTAGACTTGGATTTGTCGAATTCTCATTGTGATTTGGATGAGCATTAAATGGTTCATTTCTCACATAGTTCCACATACTCAAGGTGCTATGAGTTTCCTTTCGATGAAAACTTGTATTGATGTTGTTACAACATGAATATTTGTTGATAGAACAACGAATAACTTGGTTATACCATGATTCATGTGAATAAACTTTGGTTTAAACGCTTATGATATGAATTCATGTTGTTATTACTTGCATGATCCTTCCGTTTTCGATCATAATTATTTTGTATATACAACATGTATTCGAAAGGTTAGTCTACATTTCTTTTGATTACACTTGGATTTGATAAATTTACAATGTTATTTGTTTGGGTATGATTTGGATCATTTTTCACATAGTTCCACGTGTTCAAGTTGTGATGTGTTTGCTGTCGATTAAAACTTCAATTGATGGTTTTACAATATGAATATGTGTTGATAGTACATAGAATAACTTGGTTATACCATGATTTATGTGATTAAACTGTGGTTTAAATGCTATGAATTCATGTTGTTATGACTTGCATGATCATTCGTTTTCGAACATAGTTATTTTGTATATACAACATGTATTAGAAAGGTTAGTCTATATGTGGTTTGATTACTCTTGGATTTAATGAATTTGCATTGTGATTTGTATGGGTAGGATTTGCTTCATTTTTCACAAAATTCCGCATGTTCATTGTGTGATGAGTTTGCTTTTGATTAAAACTTGAATTGATGTTGTTACAATATGAATACGTGTTGATAAAACAAAGAATAACTTTGTTATGCCATGATTCATGTGATTGAACTGTGGTTCAAATACTTATGACATGAATCCAAGTTGTTATGACTATCATGATCATTCTGTTTTCGAACATAATTATTTTGTACATACAACATGATTTCGTAAGGTTAGTCTATATTTCGTTTGATTACACTTGGATTTGACGAATTTACATTGTGATTTGTATGGGTATCATTTGTATCATTCTTCACAAAGTTCCACATGTTCAAGGTGTGATGAGTTTGCTTTCGATTAAAACTTGAATTGATGTTGTGACAACATCAATTCATTTTGATAGAACAATGAATTACTTGGTTATACCATTATTCATGTGATTAAACTTTGGTTTAAATGCTTATGACATGAATTCATGTTGTTATGACTTGGATGATCATTTCGTTTTCGAACATAAATATTTTGTATATACAACATGTATTCGTAAGGTTAGTCTATATGTGGTTTGATTACTCTTGGATTTGATGAATTTGCATTGTGATTTGTATGGGTAGGATTTGCTTCATTTTTCACAAAATTCCGCATGATCATGGTGTGATGAGTTTGTTTTTGATTAAAACTTGAATTGATATTGTTACAATATGAATACGTGTTGATAAAACAAAGAATAACTTTGTTATGCCATGATTCATGTGATTGTACTGTGGTTCAAATACTTATGACATGAATCCAAGTTGTTATGACTATCATGATCATTCTGTTTTCGAACATAATTATTTTGTACATACAACATGATTTCGTAAGGTTAGTCTATATTTCGTTTGATTACACTTGGATTTGACGAATTTACATTGTGATTTGTATGGGTATAATTTGTATCATTCTTCACAGAGTTCCACATGTTCAAGGTGTGATGAGTTTGCTTTCGATTAAAACTTGAATTGATGTTGTGACAACATGAACTCATTTTCATAGAACAATGAATTACTTGGTTATACCATTATTCATGTGATTAAACTTTGGTTTAAATGGTTATGACATGAATTCATGTTGTTATGACTTGGATGATCATTTTGTTTTCGAACATAAATATTTTGTATATACAACATGCATTCGTAAGGCTAGCCTTTATTTCGTTTGATTACAATTGGATTTGTCGAATTTTCAATGTGATTTGTATGAGTATGATATGGATTATTTTTCACATAGTTCCACATGTTCAAGGTGTAATGAGTTTGCTTTCGATGAAAACTTGAATTGATGTTGTTACAACATGAATACGAGTTGATAGAACAACGAATAACTTGGTTATACCAGGATTCGGGTGATTAAACTATGGTTCAAATACATATGACATGAATTCATGTTGTTATGACATGCATGATCATTCCATTTTCGAACATAAGTATTTTGTATATACAACATGTAATCGTAAGGTTAGTCTTTATTTCGTTTGATTGCACTTGGATTTTACGAATTTTCAATGTGATTTGTATGGTTAGGATTGGATCATATCTCACATAGTTCCAGATGTTTAAGTGTATTGAGTTTGCTTTTGACTAAAACATTAATTGATGTTGATACAACATGATTACGTGTTGTTCGTACAAAGAATAACTTGCTTATACCATGATTCATGTGATTAAACTCTTATTTTAATGCTTATGACATGAATTCATGTTGTTATGACTTGCATGATCATTTTGTTTTCTAACATAATTATTTTGTATATACAACATGTATTCGTAAGGTTTTGCCTTTATTTCGGTTGATTACAATTGGATTTGTCAAAATTTCATTGTGATTTGTATGAATATGATATGGATCATTTATCAAATAGTTCCACATGTTCAAGGTGTGATAAGTTTGCTTTCGATTAAAGCTTGAATTGATGTTGTTACAACATGAATACGAGTTGATAGAACAACAAATAATATGGATATACCATGATTCATGTGATTAAACTATGATTTAAATGCTTATAACTTGAATTAAAGTTGTTATGACTAGCAAGACAATTCCGTTTTCGAACATAATTATTTTGTATATATAACATGTAATAGTAAGCTTAGTATTTATTTCGTTTTATTACACTTGGATTTGACGAATTTACAATGTGGTTTGTATGGTTAGGATTGGATCATATCTCACATAGTTCCAGATGTTCAAGTGTATTGAGTTTGCTTTTGACTAAAACATTAATTGATGTTGTTACAACATGAATACGTTTTGTTCGTACAAAGAATAACTTGCTTATACCATGATTCATGTAATTAAACTATGATTTTAATGCTTATGACATGAATTTATGTTGTTATGACTTGCAAGATCATTCCGTTTTCGAACATAATTATTTTGTATATACAACATGCATTCGTAAGGTTAGCTTTTTTTTCGTTTGATTACATTTGGATTTGCCCAATTTACAAAGGGATTTGTAAGGGTATGATTTGTATGATTTTTTATACATTTACACATGTCGAAGATGTGATTAGTTTGCTTTAGATTAAAACATTAGTTGTTCTTTTTACAACATGAATACGTGTTGTTGGAACATAGAAAAACTTCGTTATACCATTATTCATGTGATTAAAGTATGGTTTAAATGGTTATGACAAGAATTAAAGTGGTTATGACTACTTGCATGAACATTCCGTTTTCGAACATAATTATTTTGTATATATGCAACATCAAATCGTATGATTAGTCTTTATTTCATTTGATTACACTTTTATTTGAAGAATTTCAATATGATTTGTATGGGTATTATTTCGATCATTTTTTACATAGTTCCACGTGTTCAAGTTATAATGAGTTTGCTTTCGATTAAAACTTGAATTGATGTTGTTACAACATGAATATGTGTTGATAGAACAAAGAATAACTTGGTTATACCCTGATTCATTTGATTAAACTATGGTTCAAATAGTTATGACATGAATTCAAGTTGATATGACATGCATGATCATTCTCTTTTCGAACATAATTATTGTGTATGTACATCATGTAGTCGTTAGGTTAGCCTTTATTTCGTTTGATTAGGCTTGGATTCGTCGAATTCTCATTGTGATTTGGATGAGTATTAAATGGTTCATTTTTCACAAAGTTCCACATACTCAAGGTGTTATGAGTTTCTTTCGATGAAAACTTGAATTGATGTTGTTACAACATGAATATTTGTTGATAGAACAACGAATAACTTCGTTATACCATGATTCATGTGAATAAACTTTGGTTTAAAAGCTTATGATATGAATTCATGTTGTTATTACTTGCCGTTTTCGAACATAATTATTTTGTATATACAACATGTATTCGAAAGGTTAGTCTTCATTTCTTTTGAATACACTTGGATTTGATGAATTTATAATATTATTTGTATGGGTATGATTTGGATCATTTTTCACATAGTTCCACGTGTTCAAGTTGTGATGTTTTTGCTGTCGATTAAAACTTCAATTGATGGTTTTACAATATGAATACGTGTTGATAGAACATAGAATAACTTGGTTATACCATGATTCATGTGATTAAACTGTGGTTTAAATGCTATGATCTCATGTTGTTATGACTTGCATGATCATTCGTTTTCGAACATAGTTATTTTGTATATACAACATGTATTTGTAAGGTTAGTCAATATGTGGTTTGATTACTCTTGGATTTGATGAATTTGCATTGTGATTTGTATGGGTATGATTTGTTTGATTTTCACAAAATTCCGCATGTTCAAGGTGTGATGAGTTTGCTTTTGATTAAATCTTGAATTGATGTTGTTACAATATGAATACGTGTTGATAAATCAAAGAATAACTTTGTTATGCCATGATTCATGTGATTGAACTGTGGTTCAAATACTCATGACATGAATCCAAGTTGTTATGACTATCATGATCATTCTGTTTTCGAATATAATTATTTTGTACATACAACATGATTTCGTAAGGTTAGTCTATATTTCGTTTGTTTACACTTGGATTTGTCGAATTTACATTGTGATTTGTATGGGTATAATTTGTATCATTATTCACAAAGTTCCACATGTTCCAGGTGTGATGAGTTTGTTTTCGATTAAAACTTGAATTGATGTTGTGACAACATGAATTGATTTTGATAGAACAATCAATTACTTGGTTATACCATTATTCATGTGATTTAACTTTGGTTTAAATGCTTATGACATGAATTCATGTTGTTATGACTTGGATGATCATTTTGATTTCGAACATAAATATTTTGAATATACAACATGTATTCGTATGGTTAGCCTTTAATTCGTTTGATTACATTGGATTTGTCGAATTTTCAATGTGATTTGTATGAGTATGATATGGATTATTTTTCACATAGTTCAACATGTTCAAGATGTAATGTGTTTGCTTTCGATGAAAACTTGAATTGATGTTGTTACAACATGAATACGAGTTGATAGAACAACGAATAACTTGGTTATACCAGGATTCGTGTGATTAAACTATGGTTCAAATACATATGACATGAATTCATGTTGTTATGACATGAATGATCATTCCATTTTCGAACATAAGTATTTTGTATATACAACATGTAATCGTAAGGTTAGTCTTTATTTCGTTTGATTGCACTTGGAATTTACGAATTTTCAATGTGATTTGTATGAGTTTGATTTGGATCATTTTTCTCATAGTTCCACATGTTCAAGATGTGATGAGTTTGCTTTCGAATAAAACTTGAATTGATGCATTTACAACATGAATAAGCATTGATAGAACAAAGAATAACTTGTTATTCCATGATTCATGTGATTGAACTATGGTTTAAATGTTTATGACATGAATTCATGTTGTTATGACTTGCATGATCATTTTGTTTTCTAACATAATTATTTTGTATATACAACATGTATTCGTAAGGTTTTGCCTTTATTTCGGTTGATTGCAATTGGATTTGTCAAAATTTCATTGTGATTTGTATGAGTATGATATGGATCATTTATCAAATAGTTCCACATGTTCAAGGTGTGATAAGTTTGCTTTCGATTAAAGCTTGAATTGATGTTGTTACAACATGAATACGAGTTGATAGAACAACAAATAATATGGATATACCATGATTCATGTGATTAAACTATGATTTAAATGCTTAAGACTTGAATTCATGTTGTTATGACTAGCAAGAGAATTCCGTTTTCGAACATAATTATTTTGTATATATAACATGTAATCGTAAGGTTAGTATTTATTTCGTTTGATTACACTTGGATTTGACGAATTTACAATGTGATTTGTATGGTTAGGATTGGATCATATCTCACATAGTTCCAGATGTTCAAGTGTATTGAGTTTGCTTTTGACTAAAACATTAAATGATGTTGTTACAACATGAATACGTGTTGTTCGTACAAAGAATAACTTGCTTATACCATGATTCATGTGATTAAACTATGTTTTTATTGCTTATGACATGAATTCATGTTGTTATGACTTGCAAGATCATTCAGCTTTCGAACATAATTATTTTGTATATACAACATGCATTCGTAAGGTTAGCTTTTTTTCGTTTGATTACATTTGGGTTTACCCAATTTACAATGGGATATGTTTGGGTATGATTTGTATGATTTTTTATACATTACCACATGTCGAAGATGTGATTAGTTTGCTTTTGATTAAAACATGAATTGTTTTTGTTACAACATGAATACGTGTTGTTCGAACATAGAAAAACTTGGTTATACCATTATTCATGTGATTAAAGTATGGTTTAAATGGTTATGACAAGAATTAAAGTGGTTATGACTTGCATGAACATTCCGTTTTCGAACATAATTATTTTGTATATATAACATGTAATTGTAAGGTTAGTATTTATTTCGTTTGATTACACTTGGATTTGAGGAATTTACAATGTGATTTGTATGGTTAGGATTGGATCTTATCTCACATAGTTCCAGATGTTCAAGTGTATGAGTTTGCTTTTGACTAAAACATTAATTGATGTTGTTACAACATGAATACGTGTTGTTCGTACAAAGAATAACTTGCTTATACCATGATTCATGTGATTAAACTATGATTTTAATGCTTATGACATGAATTCATGTTGTTATGACTTGCAAGATCATTCTGTTTTCGAACATAATTATTTTGTATATACAACATGCATTCGTAAGGTTAGCTTTTTTTTCGTTTGATTACATTTGGATTTGCCCAATTTACAATGGGATTTGTATGGGTATGATTTTTATGATTTTTTATATATTTCCACATGTCGAAGATGTGATTAGTTTGCTTTAGATTAAAACATGAATTGTTTTTGTTACAACATGAATACGTGTTGTTCGAACATAGAAAAACTTGGTTATAACATTATTCATGTGATTAAAGTATGGATTAAATATTTATGACAAGAATTAAAGTGGTTATGACTTGCATGAACATTCCGTTTTCGAACATAATTATTTAGTATATATGCAACATCTAATCGTAAGATTAGTCTTTATTTCATTTGATTACACTTTTATTTGACGAATTTTAATATGATTTGTATGGGTATTATTTCGATCATTTTTTACATAGTTCCACGTGTTCAAGTTATGATGAGTTTGCTTTCGATTAAAACTTGAATTGGTGTTGTTACAACATGAATATGTGTTGATAGAACAAAGAATAACTTAGTTATACCTTGATTTATTTGATTAAACTATGGTTCAAATAGTTATGACATGAATTCAAGTTGATATGACATGCATGATCATTTTGTTTTCGAACATAATTATTTTGTATATACATCATGTAGTCTTTAGGTAAGACTTTATTTCGTTTGATTAGACCTGGATTTGTCGAATTGTCATTGTGATTTGGATGAGTATTAAATGGTTCATTTTTCACATAGTTCCACATACTCAAGGTGTTATGACTTTCCTTTCGAAGAAAACTTGAATTGATGTTGTTACAACATGAATATTTGTTGATAGAACAACGAATAACTTGGATATACCATGATTCATGTGAATAAACTTTGGTTTAAACGCTTATGATATGAATTCATGTTGTTATTACTTGCATGATCCTTCCGTTTTCGAACATAATTATTTTGTATATACATCATGTATTCGAAATGTTAGTCTTCATTTCTTTTGGTTACACTTGGATTTGAAGAATTTACAATGTTATTTGTATGGGTATGATTTGGATCATTTTTTACATAGTTCAACGTGTTCAAGTTGTGATGTGTTTGCTGTCGATTAAAACATCAAGTGATGGTTTTACAATATGAATATGTGCTGATAGTACATAGAATAACTTGGTTATAACATGATTCATGTGATTAAACTGTGGTTTAAATGCTATGAATTCATGTTGTTATGACTTGCATGTTCATTCGTTTTCGAACATAGTTATTTTGTATATACAACTTGTATTAGAAAGGTTAGTCTATATGTGGTATGATTACTCTTGGATTTGATGAATTTGCATTGTGATTTGTATTGGTATGATTTGTTTCATTTTTCACAAAATTCCGCATGTTCAAGGTGTGATGAGTTTGCTTTTGATTAAAATTTGAATTGATGTTGTTACAATATGAATACGTGTTGATAAAACAAAGAATAACTTTGCAATGCCATGATTCATGTGATAGAACTGTGGTTCAAATACTTATGACATGAATCCAAGTTGTTATGACTATCATGATCATTCTGTTTTCGAACATAATTATATTGTACATACATCATGATTTCGTAAGGTTAGTCTATGTTTCGTTTGATTACACTTGGATTTGACGAATTTACATTGTGATTTGTATGGGTATAATTTGTATCATTTTTCACAAAGTTCCACATGCTCAAGGTGTGATGAGTTTGCTTTCGATTAAAACTTGAATTGATGTTGTAACAACATGAATTCATTTTGATAGAACAATGAATTACTTGGTTATACCATTATTCATGTGATTAAACTTTGGTTGAAATGCTTATGACATGAATTCATGTTGTTATGACTTGGATGATCATTTTGTTTTCGAACATAAATATTTTGTATATACAACATGTATTCGTAAGGTTAGCCTTTACTTCGTTTGATTACAATTGTATTTGTCGAATTTTCAATGTGATTTGTATGAGTATGATATGGATTATTTTTCACATAGTTCCACATGTTCAAGGAGTAATGAGTTTGCTTTCGATGAAAACTTGAATTGATATTGTTACAACATGAATACGAGTTGATAGAACAACGAATAACTTGGTTATTCCAGGATTCGTGTGATTAAACTATGGTTCAAATACATATGACATGAATTCATGTTGTTATGACATGCATGATCATTCCATTTTCGAACATAAGTATTTTGTATATACAACATGTAATCGTAAGGTTAGTCTTTATTTCGTTTGATTGCACTTGGATTTGACGAATTTTCAATGTGATTTGTATGAGTTTGATTTGGATCATTTTTCACATAGTTCCACATGTTCAAGATGTGATGAGTTTGCTTTCGAATAAAACTTGAATTGATGCAGTTACAAAATGAATAAGCGTTGATAGAACAAAGAATAACTTTGTTATTACATGATTCATGTGATTGAACTATGGTTTAAATGTTTATGACATGAATTCATGTTGTTATAACTTGCATGATCATTTTGTTTTCTAACATAATTATTTTGTATATACAACATGTATTCGTAAGGTTTTGCCTTTATTTCGGTTGATTACAATTGGATTTGTCAAAATTTCATTGTGATTTGTATGAATATGATATGGATCATTTATCAAATAGTTCCACATGTTCAAGGTGTGATAAGTTTGCTTTCGATTAAAGCTTGAATTGATGTTGTTACAACATGAATACGAGTTGATAGAACAACAAATAATATGGATATACCATGATTCATGTGATTAAACTATGATTTAAATGCTTATAACTTGAATTAAAGTTGTTATGACTAGCAAGACAATTCCGTTTTCGAACATAATTATTTTGTATATATAACATGTAATAGTAAGCTTAGTATTTATTTCGTTTTATTACACTTGGATTTGACGAATTTACAATGTGGTTTGTATGGTTAGGATTGGATCATATCTCACATAGTTCCAGATGTTCAAGTGTATTGAGTTTGCTTTTGACTAAAACATTAATTGATGTTGTTACAACATGAATACGTGTTGTTCGTACAAAGAATAACTTGCTTATACCATGATTCATGTGATTAAACTATGATTTTAATGTTTATGACATGAATTCATGTTGTTATGACTTGCAAGATCATTCCGTTTTCGAACATAATTATTTTGTATATACAACATGCATTCGTAAGGTTAGCTTTTTTTTCGTTTGATTACATTTGGATTTGCCCAATTTACAATGGGATTTGTATGGGTATGATTTGTATGATTTTTTATACATTTCCACATGTCGAAGATGTGATTAGTTTGCTTTAGATTAAAACATGAATTGTTTTTGTTACAACATGAATACGTGTTGTTCGAACATAGAAAAACTTGGTTATACCATTATTCATGTGATTAAAGTATGGTTTAAATGGTTATGACAAGAATTAAAGTGGTTATGACTTGCATGAACATTCCGTTTTCGAACATAATTATTTAGTATATATGCAACATCTAATCGTAAGATTAGTCTTTATTTCATTTGATTACACTTTTATTTGACGAATTTCAATATGATTTGTATGGGTATTATTTCGATCATTTTTTACATAGTTCCACGTGTTCAAGTTATGATGAGTTTGCTTTCGATTAAAACTTGAATTGATGTTGTTACAACATGAATATGTGTTGATATAACAAAGAATAACTTGGTTATACCCTGATTCATTTGATTAAACTATGGATCAAATAGTTATGACATGAATTCAAGTTGATATGACATGCATGATCAATTTGTTTTCGAACATAATTATTTTGTATATACATCATGTAGTCGTTAGGTTAGCCTTTATTTCGTTTGATTAGACTTGGATTTGTCGAATTCTCATTGTGAATTGGATGAGTATTAAATGGTTCATTTTTCACATAGTTCCACATACTCAAAGTGTTATGAGTTTCTTTCGATGAAAACTTGAATTGATGTTGTTACAACATGAATATTTGTTGATAGAACAACGAATAACTTGGTTATACCATGATTCATGTGAATATACTTTGGTTTAAACGCTTATGATATGAATTCATGTTGTTATTACTTGCATGATCCTTCCGTTTTCGAACATAATTATTTTGTATATACAACATGTATTCGAAAGGTTAGTCTTCATTTCTTTTGATTATACTTGGATTTGATGAATTTACAATGTTATTTGTATGGGTATGATTTGGATCATTTTTCACATAGTTCCACATGTTCAAGTTGTGATGTGTTTGCTGTCGATTAAAACTTCAATTGATGGTTTTACAATATGAATACGTGTTGATAGTACATAGAATAACTTGGTTATTCCATGATTCATGTGATAAACTGTGGTTTAAATGCTATGAATTCATGTTGTTATGACTTGCATGATCATTCGTTTTCAAACATAGTTATTTTGTACATACAACATGTATTTGAAAGGTTAGTCTATATGTGGTTTGATTACTCTTGGATTTGATGATTTTGCATTGTGATTTGTATGGGTATGATTTGTTTCATTTTTCTAAAATTCCGCATGTTCAAGGTGTGATGAGTTTGCTTTTGATTTAAACTTGAATTGATGATGTTACAATATGAATACGTGTCGATAAAACAAAGAATAACTTTGTTATGCCATGATTCATGTGATTGAACTGTGGTTCAAATACTTATGGCATGAATCCAAGTTGTTATGACTATCATGATCATCTGTTTTCGAACATAATTATTTTGTACATACAACATGATTTCGTAAGGTTAGTCTATATTTCGTTTGATTACACTTGGATTTGACTAATTTACATTGTGATTTGTATGGGTATAATTTGTATCATTCTACACAATGTTCCACATGTTCAAGGTGTGATGAGTTTGTTTTCGATTAAAACTTGAATTGATGTTGTGACAACATGAATTCATTTTGATAGAACAATGAATTACTTGGATATACCATTATTCATGTGATTAAACCTTGGTTTAAATGCTTATGACATGAATTAATGTTGTTATGACTTGGATGATCATTTTTTTTTCGAACATAAATTTTTTGAATTTACAACATGTATTCGTAAGGTTAGCCTTTATTTCGTTTGATTACAATTGGATTTGTCAAATTTTCAATGTGATTTGTATGAGTATGATATGGATTTTATTTCACATAGTTCCACATGTTCAAGATGTAATGAGATTGCTTTCGATGAAAACTTGAATTGATGTTGTTACAACATGAATACGAGTTGATAGAACAACGAATAACTTGGTTATACCATTATTCGTGTGATTAAATTATTGTTCAAATACATATGACATGAATTCATGTTGTTATGACATGCATGATCATTCCATTTTCGAACATAAGTATTTTGTATATACGATATGTAATCGTAACGTAAGTCTTTATTTCGTTTGATTGCACTTGGAATTGACGAATTTTCAATGTGATTTGTATGAGTTTGATTTGGATCATTTTTCACATAGTTCCACATGTTCAAGATGTGATGAGTTTGCTTTCGAATAAAACTTGAATTGATGCAGTTACAACATGAATAAGCGTTTATAGAACAAAGAATAACTTTGTTATTACATGATTCATGTGATTGAACTATGGTTTAAATGTTTATGACATGAATTCATGTTGTTATGACTTGCATGATCATTTTGTTTTCTAACATAATTATTTTGTATATACAACATGTATTCGTAAGGTTTTGCCTTTATTTCTGTTGATTACAATTGAATTTGTCAAAATTTAATTGTGATTTGTATGAGTATGATATGGATCATTTATCAAATAGTTCCACATGTTCAAGGTGTGATAAGTTTGCTTTCGATTAAAGCTTGAATTGATGTTGTTACAACATGAATACGAGTTGATAGAACAACAAATTTTATGGATATACATTCATGTGATTAAACTACGATTTAAATGCTTATTACTTGAATTAAAGTTGTTATGACTAGCAAGACAATTCCGTTTTCGAACAAAATTATTTTGTATATATAACATGTAATCGTAAGGTTAGTATTTATTTCGTTTAATTACACTTGGATTTGACGAATTTACAATGTGATTTGTATGGTTAGGATTGGATCATATCTCACATAGTTCCCGATGTTCAAGTGTATTGAGTTTGCTTTTGACTAATACATTAATTGATGTTGTTACAACATGAATACGTGTTGTTCGTACAAAGAATAACTTGCTTATACCATGATTCATGTGATTAAACTATGATTTTAATGTTTATGACATGAATTCATGTTGTTATGACTTGCAAGATCATTCCGTTTTCGAACCTAATTATTTTGTATATACAACATGCATTCGTAAGGTTACCTTTTATTCGTTTGATTACATTTGGATTTGCCCAATTTACAATTGGANGGTGATGTTTTGCCTTTACTTGATGCCTCAGGTTCACTTGGAAGCATCAACTGTGCTGCTTGGTTACATGAGTATTCAGGGGAGCTGGGAATTTTCGGAGATAATCCGTTAAGGCAGGAAACCGGTTCTGATCACATTTCGATGTCATCCGAGAAGCACAAATTCAGGAAGCAATTTTGGGTAATGCACCAAAGTTTCACTCAAAAGTACATGCCAAGGACATTTAGAGATTTAGTTGGACAACCTTTTGTAGTGCAAGCTCTTTCTTATGCGATAGCTAAGAGGAAGATCGGGTTTCTGTACTTGTTTTACGGGCCTCATGGAACCGGTAAAACTTCATGTGCTCGCATATTTGCTAGATCATTAAACTGCTTGTCACTTGAGCATCCAAAACCTTGTGGAATTTGCAAGCCTTGCATTTCAGAGAACACAGGAAAAATGAACTCGAAAGTATCGGAATTCGGCTCCATTAATGAAGTTCTTGATCAGATAGTTTCTTCCCAGCTACAGACTCATTACAGAGTCTTCATAATTGATGAATGTGATACTTTGTCTTCTGAATGTTGGAATACAATGATGAAAGTTATCGAACTTGCCCCTCGACGTGTTGTTTTTGTGCTCGTCTCCACAAGTTTAGACGCTGTGCCTCGTATCATAATATCCAGAAGCCAGAAATTCTTCTTCCCTAAGCTGAAAGATACTGATATAATTTATAGTTTGCAGTGTATAGCAATGAAAGAAGATCTACAAATAGAGAAAGATGCACTTAAACTCATTGCACTAAGCTCTGATGGATCACTCAGAGATGCTGAAATGACTTTTGAACAACTTAGCTTACTTGGGAAGAAGATTTCTGTTTGCCTTGTTCAAGAACTCGTACGTATCATTCCTTTTACTCCGGTCGAAAAACGCCATTTTTTCGAAACCAAAACTTCTCTTTGTGTCAAATTTTACAGGTTGGGTTGATTTCTGATGAAAAGTTAGTAGATCTTCTTGATTTAGCATTATCTGCCGATGCAGTTAACACGGTGAAGAATATACGAGACATCATGGAATCCGGGATTGAGCCGTTGGCATTAATATTGCAGCTTGCAACACTCATTGCCGATATTCTAGCTGGAAGCTTTGATTTCACTAAAGGAAGATCAACAAGGAAATTTTTTGGTTGTCAAGAATGTGAGTTTAATGTAACTTCTTGCTATCTTGAAAAGTTTAAAAAGGGTGTTGAATTTTGATTGCAGTATCGAAAGATGCGATGGAGAAGCTTCGACGAGCACTTCGAACATTATCCGAGGCTGAAAAGCAGCTAAGAGTGTCATCAGATAGGATAACTTGGCTAACTGCTGCTCTGCTTCAACTAGCTCCTGATCAACAATATATTCTCCCAAGTTCTTCCGGAGATTTGAGTACACGTTTCAACGAGGCTTCGTTTGGAGAAAAAATTCATAAGAGCAATGCTGAAGTGAATCGTAATGGTAAGTTGACGTCGAACGATGAAAAACAGGCTTCGGAGCATAAGTTTCGATCGAGACATGAAGATGTTTCGAATTGGGAAATAGAAGGCTTGGGATCACATTGTTTCGATGAGGCTTCATTCGGAGAACAAACTAGAAAGAGCAATGCAGAAGTAAGTCGTAATGGTAAGCTGAAGTTGAACGATGAAAAGAAGGCTTCGGATCACAAGTTTCGATCGAGACACGACGGTATTAGAGATGTTTCGAATTGGGAAGTAGAAGGATTTGGATCATATTGTTTCGACGAGGCTTCATTAGGAGAACAAACTAGAAAGAGCAATGCCGAAGTGAATCGTAACGGTAAGTTGAAGTCGAACGATGAAAAACATGCTTCGGATCACAAGTTTCGATCGAGACACGACGGTATTAGAGATATTTCGAATTGGGAAATTGAAGATATTTGGACGAGGGTGCTTCGGAAAATCTCCGTAGATGTCATCAGAGACTTTTTGTATCAAGAAGCAAAGCTAGTTCTCTCCGGTGATGGTTCAGGTACATGTTTATCTTCTTTTCTTATGATTTTCGATACGAAACTGATACGCATTTATGATCTTCTTCAGCTTCTACTGTGCATCTTATTTTCAGCTCACCTCTACTGAAATTCAAAGCTGAAAAGTTCAAAATGAACATTATACAAGCTTTCGAATCGGTCCTCGAATCTCCGGTAACACTAGAGATTCGATGCGAACCAGGGAAGGACTCGAAACTCGGTCCTTTTTCCAAAGGAATGCGTAATCATCAATCTGTTTTGACTTCCTTAGCGAATGAAATCGCAGAGATCGAAGCTTCTACCAGAAATGGTGAAAACAATGCACAAATAAGCAATGCAGGACCTTCCCTTAGCCTTGTTAGAGGTAAAGTCTCTTTAGCTCATGTGATTCAACGTGCGAATCGGTACTCGAACCTCGATTGGTCTAAACGGAGAACCGTTTCGACTACAGAGAATCTGGAACAAGAGAACATGTACGAACTCTAAAACGAAGTTTTCGTACTACATTTTATTAACATTTTTTTTCAACAGGAAGCTAGAAACAAGATCAAGGAGATTGTGTTGTTGGAAATCTCCGAAAGTAAATCGATCGAAGGTAAACACGAAGAATTTAAGGTAAAGTCGATATATTCGAATTCGGGCTAATCAGCTCTTGTGTTATCTGTAGTTGAAAATAAGAACAAGGAAATCAACAGCATTGCTGAAGCTGATCTCTTGTGGAAGATGTCTAGCTTAGAGGTGAAAAACTAGAAATCTTACAACTATTGTCCCTTTAGTTTTTACATGTTGAGTTCCACGTGCTTATATTCTTTTGTTTACTTGTTAATAGTTGGAATACTGACAATTATCCCACATCGGAAATAGAAAGTTGTTTGGATTGATTTATAACAGAGAATGTAGATAATAATAAATGATTTGTTCAAATCTTTTATCGTGTGTTCTTCTCCTCTTATATATCATATCCGTGTACATTTCCCACATGAAATTGATCCGACTCTAGAAATTTAATATCCATGTCATTTTACTGATGAAAAAAGGAATCATTTTTTGTATTATTATACAATACCTAAAGTCTTGTATAAAATAATAGCATTTTAAGGTTGTCTAGGGAGTAATATCAAATAAGGATGACAATGAGGTGAATATTGAATGGTTACACTAGTAATCCTTACCAGTTTCATGTTTCATGTCTCGTCCTGTCATATTTTCTTCATACTCTGTCCATTTCCCGGCCGCTTAGTGTTAACCAATTTGTTGTGATTTATGTTTGACATTAGCTCTCAAACTTTATAATTGTGTAAAGATGGTGTTCCCAAAGTTTGTAAATTACATACAAAACTCATAAAGTTTTAAATATTCGGTAAATTACCGAATACCAAATATTTTTACAGAATCGAACCAAATACTGAAATGGCTGAAATTTAAAAACCGAATACCGAACCGATTTCATAATTCAGTATCGGTAAAAAAATTCAATATACAGTTCGGTATTCGGTTTTTATCGAATAGTGAACACCCCTAGATGTAACGTTAAGGAAGGGAGATCAAATCGTAAGACTTGAACAAGTCATTAACAATAATACTCATTCACTCTTATAAACTAGGGTTGTTATTCTATCCGAACGAACCGAACTCGTTGTGTTCATGTTCGTTCATATTTTTATTCGAACGTGTTCATGTTCATTCATATTTTATTCGAACATGAAATATGTTCGAACATTGTTAAAATAATTAAGTTAATGTTCATGTTCGTTCGAATAGATTGTTCGAACATTGTTCATACGATTTTTTTCTAACGTGTTTGTACTATTTATGCGAATTTCACCAAAAAAATCAAATTTTATTATTTTACAAACAAAATTACAAAAAATTACATGTAATGAAGAAATCAAACAATTAACTTCCACAAAATAAAGAANTATTGTTTTACAAACAAAATTACAAAAAATTACATGTAATTAAGAAATCAAACAATTAACTTCCACAAAATAAAGAATAATACTACTTCACTAACAACATAAGTAATATTGTCTGGGGTTATTTATGTAATTGTAATACCTCTGGGGCTCGTCTGAAGTGGCTAAATGACATTTTTGATTTTCTAATACATTTATTGAGTTATGTGATTTTGGAGGGAGTCTCATAATTTGGGCATGTCGTGCCCACGTATGAGGATTTTGATGGTATTTTGAGTTGTTTTGGATGATTTCAGTCGGAAATGATGTCAGAGGTATTTTCGTAATTTGGCACTCGGAGAGCTCGGTTGCGACCTTATGCGAAAATTTTGGCTATCTCATAAGCATTTGGAGACGATGAACTGGTGAAGAGTATTCTCGGGTATTTTCTCGACATTATGTGCTATTAGTGTTCCACCGGGGTGCATTTTCGAAGTTCCGGGACGCTGTGACACTTATTCCGGTTTAATTAGATATTTTCTAAGTATGTTGGCTAATTTGACTAAGATTGAGATTTTGGACTTTAAGTTAACTTATTGGATCGAATTTTGCTATAAATACAAGATCTTAGGCCCTAGAAAAAGGTTCAGACTCATAGCATGTTTCCCAAGTCCCTTGACTTGCGACTTCTTGGCCTAGTCGCGACTTTTTGTACAAAATGTCACGAGAGCCTTCATTCAGCCCCATCACTCGCGACTTTGTGAGCAAAAAGTCACGATAACATGTACTCATGCCCGTAGTCGCGAGTTTTCGTCGTCCTGCCCCATCACTCGCGACATTTTGCCCCATCCGCGACATTTTGCATATAGGAGTCGCGAGAATGTGTATGTAGTCACAACATTTTGTATGTACTCGCGAGTTTTTGTCAAAAACTCGCGACTAACTTCATCCCCGGCGCGACGGAGTGGTTTCGATCGTTTTTCGTACCGTTTTCATTCGGATTATCATTATCCTTTGATTGTACTTGTATCTTTTCATTATCATAGTGAAAACTAAGGTAGAGCTTCGCTCTCCCAAGGACGTAAACTCACACATTGTGGACCCAACCTCGTATGTAAAACAAACTGATCTAATAGTATAAACATTAATTTAAATAATATATTTGTTCACGAACGTTCGAATTTGTTCACGAAAATGTTCATGTTCGTTCAAATTATAAACAAACAAAAAATAATGTTCGAACAATATTCATATTTTTATTCGAACGAGCGAACACAATCACATACGAGCCGAACATATATTGTTCACGAACTGTTCGGATCGTGTAACAGCCCTATTATTAACCAATTACATTCATTTTTCAATGTGGGGCAATGTCATATTTCAACATGATTCAAGATTTATTACAAGAGAAAAAGTAGAAAAGCCATTAAGTTCATATGTTTCAAGTACTAATGATACACACCACGAAACAATTTAAACAAACACGTGTAAGAAAATATAATCAAATCGAATTCATAACCGATCCGAATCAACCTCATCTCGTAGACAGATAATTGAGCGTTGTTACATACGATGGAGAGAAGATTGCTGCTTTCGGGGATAAGATTCATTGTTCTGTTGAAGACTGTTGATTTGTAGATACTCGTTTGTGTCGTAATTCTGTGAATGAACGAGATCGTATTCGGGGCAACTTCCCGGCATCAAGTTCATTTGATGATGAACTCTTTCAGTTTCAGTTATCTAAAATATTTAATATAATAAAAAATATTAATTATTTAATGTTGAAATTTGAAAAGGTGTAAATGAAATTAACCTTTGCTCTAAGGAACTGGTTATTGTGATGTAGCTCAATCTCCTGCTGTCGTTTTATACATAAAATGTATAATCAGTGAAATGGTGAAATGAAGATGAAATTTAAGTGAAATTCAGTTTACCCTTTTCTGCATATATTCGATTTCAGCGAAGAGAAGCTCGTTCTGTAAAACGAAACAAAACGAATCGAATTAAATTATTAATTAATATTTGTTGTTATTTTACCTTCTTGGATCTGATTTTGCTGATTCCTTTTTCAACTTTGGTTTCAAGATTCTTGAGTTCATTGAGCTTCAAACCACCTAGAGATTCACCCAACATGTTCCTAGGAAGAAACAAAAGATGTTAGAATTTTAGAGTGTAGCCAAAAATATAATGAGATTATATGAACGAACAAGATATAAATGCAGGAGATCGCATAATAAAAGACTTGGTCAAATCATTCTCATAAACAATATGTCACAAATTCATCGCTCTACTCAAATCTTAAAGTCCGACATGTTTGAATTTACAAATTGAAATAAACCGAATTTTCCAGTATGAGAATAATTATTTATGATTGAACCAACTCTGATACCATACATGAATTGAAATATCATAAAGTATAGCCGAAAATACAATGGGAATAACGTGAACAAACGAGATATAAGTGAATGAAGCCACATGTTAAAAAAACTTAGTCATATCATTTTCATAAACAATGACAAATTCAACATTTTCCTCAAATTCCAAATTTTTGAATAATAATAATCAAAATTTTTGATCGAACCAACTCTCATACTGTTATACAATCTAGCAAAAAACATAACGAATATATAGTGAACGAACGATATAAAAGGGAATGAAGTCACATATTAAAACCTTGGTCAAACTAATTTTGATCACTTATCTTATGCTTATAAGCCTAATCAATCACATTTTCATATAAATTTGATATAATAAATACCATAAATCAAGATAATCTCAAAAACCTAGAATAAAATGTCTTTAAAATTTACCTGTTCTGATTCTGCAGATTACTGATATGTGCCCTAAGCTTGGATGCTTCTTGCTGATAATACTGCAACTCAAAATTGAAGAAAATATTTGTTAAAATATGAAGTATTTATTCCTTTATAGTTTGGATTTGTTTATAAGATGGATTGTAACCATATTAAATTATTTATTCAAGTCTTTTGCCATTTAGTCTCATCCATTTATACACTATATCCAAATATACTCTAAATTGACCAGATTAGAAATTTAACAAAATTTGTTAAATTTCTATAATGTATGCTCATATATAATGTATAAGAGAATAAGATGACACTAAAAGATTTGAATACTTCATTTATTATAGTTCAGAATATCTCTTATAAACCATTCTAAGTTACATCGCACTTACGATGTGAGACAATTGTTCATATTTCGTTTTCAACACACTCCTTCAAATCCAATCAATTAACAAGTTGGATTTGAATATTCAAACCGATGGATTACCAACATGTCAATTTCATTAAGTCGAACAAATACTTGCAAGGTCAGTTGGAATTTTCATAACCAATTTCAATATCATATTACATTTTTAAAGTCGAATAAAATTGATGTAGAGAGTGTGTTCGGATATAACGTACACGAGAATTAGACCAAGTTATTTATTATAATACACAATTTACATCCCAATTGGATTGAGTTCATATTTCAACAAAATTTAATTTAATAAGAATAAAATAATATTTTCACCTGAGCGTTTGCTTCAGAAATGGAACCCTCGTTCGAGGAATCCGAGGTTGCTTTTTTATATCTTTCAATCGTTCCTTTAACGCTGCAGAAACATTAATTAACCAAAAGATAAAGACAAAACCCAAACCCAGAAGAAGCGATTGAAAGATTGATCATTTGCGAATCTAATAGATTATTCAGACATGAAATGAAACCTTAAAATCCAAATCAATCATGACCGTCGATTTGTTTCGCTAGGTTCCCAGGCTTCATATTTATATATATATAAACAGAGACAAATTGTACAAGGGTTTCTGAAAATGGAAGTTTTTGTAGGGATGGGTTTTTGAGAAAGCATAAAGAAATGACTTAAATTAAGGACTCGTCTTCTGCAACTTTCCTCTTTGAGTTTTTAGAGCTTCAAAGCTTTGTGAAAGGTTACAGAAACATATTCATTATCATTTTTTAATGGTCTTTTATGCCCTTATCTTCTTGTGCTGAGTCAAGATGAAGAACAAGAAAATCTTCTGTGACGTGACAAAAGATTCTTATCACAGAAAAAAATCTTACGCAACTAAATAAGAGAAACCCTGTTTATAGATCTAAAAGATTTCTTATGTCAAAGAACAGACACAGAAAAGGAAATCTAAATCACTTGTTAACCTTTAAAGAACAGAAAGAATCAAGCTAATCTTTCTGTGTTTTTTGTTAGATTTTCGCAGATCTGTATAAAAAAACCCTAATCCACTTTCGAAGCCCTAGATTTGAACTTTGAAACTGGATCTTCACAGTAAAGAGAATGGGAAACAAGGAAATAGAACAGTAAAGAGAAATGAGCAAGAAAAAACGCGCTAAAAACATGAAATCTTGAAGCAGATCTCACAGAAATGAGGCATAAAGAGTTAAATTACCTGTTATTTGCGTATTCATAGAGACGCCCTCGACTGGAGAATACAATCAACGCAACCTCAGCATCACAGAGAACCGACAACTCATACGCTTTCTTTAACAGACCATTTCTGCGCTTACAGAAAGTTACTTGACGATTTGTAGTGTTTTCTATTCGTTTGATCTCGATCTTCCCTCTTGCTACTTTTCTTTCAGAAGAAACTTCTTCTCCTGTTAAATCGCTTTGAAGCTGCATTTCTGCAGCAGAGAAACAATAAAGAAGGAGTTTATTTTCATGGGGTAATGTAGAAGTATTTCTAGTTATGAAGATCGACCTGAAGAATCTAAGGATTTGAAGAGAAGCAGAAAATGGAAGGGGGAGGATTTGTGTATTTATGAAAGAAAGCAGACAATATGGTTATGAACGTCAAGTAATTATCACTAACCCCAACTTTAATTAATCATTATCATATGGATTTAACTTTCATTAATGGAAAGATACGTGTCTTTTTCTTAGTGGTCAATTTCATTCTTATGAAGAAGCATATACAGAATGAAGACCATTGAAAGATGCCTTTTATCTTGCACTACAATAACCTTCTCTTTTTGGATTATAGTGATTTCACATAGTGAAATAGCTACTCGTAAATGTTGTTTTTAGCGATGATTTCATAGTAGAAAATTAATAATGAAGTGAAAATTATAGGTTTAAATTAAATTATATATCTAGGGGTGCTGGAATGGAGTCCCCCCTTTTGTGTGGAACAAGAGACATTGGAACATACCCATTGTACCCAAGGAACCGACTAATATATGTTGGATCATTAATCCAATGTTGGATTTATATGTAAATAATTATGTGTTGAGAATATCTTATTTATAAATCCATTAAAAATGATTAAATTAATTGGACATAAAGTATCTAATACGGTGTAAGCTTTTAACGTGTAAAAACTATTGAGCTTTTACTTTTATGATGAGCTGAAATAGTAAACTCTAATAGTCATCTATAAATATAGTCTTCGTCTCCAAGTCATATGAACCGATCTTTTCTCTATCCCATCGGAAGATTGACTAAGGGAAAAATTTAAAGACTTCTCAATGAAATGTGTATTGATGCGGAAGGTCCACTATCGACTATTTTGTTTTCTGGTGACATCCAATTGATTCCAATGAATCCATGTAATTGTTAAATTATATATGTTTATTCTCAATAATTCTAACTAAGTAGGCATAATAAAGGAATATATGGGAGCGATAATGAAATTGTCAAAACGGGGGAATAACAACTTCCGCCATATTTTGGAATGATCAATAGAAAACCGCAATTATCTCCATTGGAGCCTATAATACAAGTTCCTAGAGCGAAAGAAACAAATTGACTAAATCGGACTTCACTAGGTATGAACTTATGTTCCATTTGTCGCCTTTACGTACTATAATTTTATTGATATTTGAGACGAGATCACAAAGTATTTATTTCGATGTGGTGGTTTTTTCTCGTATTTTCCATGTAAAATAAATCATAATTTTGCTTTTCAGGCTAACTTAATTTCCCTACTATTGAAATAATTCAATCATGCGATATAATTCTTTGGGTGACCATTTTACCCATAAAAAGCCACATGTGATAGAATAAAGAAAAAATATGTAATATTGAATAAGATAATTGATAATGGGCCTAAAGTGATGGGCCTTAAAAGCCCAATGGACTTATTTGCAATTACCGAACCGAGATAGCGATGGCTCCTCCGGTTCCGACCGTTACCGAACCTGACTTTTTAAAAAAACAAGTTCAGACAGATGTGTGACTCAGAATACTACCAAATTTACGGAACTAAAATAAGTTTAAGTTGAGAGGTAGTGTTGAGACTATCACCCACATTGGTTATAAACGATAACTATCTAATTTGAAAGAATATTAATATAGTAACTTATTGATTTGACTTAATGTTTTATAACTTGATTGATTTTTCTTATAAACTCCCTATATGAAGATGCTCTCCCCAATTAAATTTAGGTTATATTCTGTATAATTTATGTTTCTGTTTTGTCATTCTATAAAATAGAAATTAATTGTGTTGTAGAACACATCTTATTTTTCATTTTACTTTGTATAAGTAAAATTTTAATTTCTCAATTTTATAATTACAAATAAAAACAACAAAAATCTCATTTTTAATTTCAGTTTCCACTTCTAATATTTGAAATGATTATAATGTCAATTTTTATCCTTTTGCAATTTTTAACTTATGAGAGGATACTCAACGCAAATATGACATAATCGACGTTGCGGAGTTGGACATCATCACGATGATAATCTTGTAGAATATAATAGTTTGTGAAAATCAAATGGAGTTTCGAATAATAATTTATTATTGAAATAAATCTAATATTAGAAAAGTAATTTGATTAATATATAAATTATCATTCTATTTCTTTAATAGAACTCTATCTGTTTTTATACATTATTTATTAATTCTAAAAACATTACAGAATACTTCATAATTTATATTTGTATTTATGTTTTTGTTTTTGTTTTTATTTTTCTTTCTACATAAATTACTTTTCAGAATTCGAACAGAACACACCATTAATCTTGAATTCCTAAACTTCTATTGACATTGAGATTAAGTAAATCTAATAGATCTTGGTTTCGTGAAGGGTTCATCTCGGACATTGTGTTTGTTTGGTTTAACTTTATAAAAATGTGGTGTGGTAATGTTAGTTATGAGAATCCTAGGACCGATACCCTACAATGGGTAAGGTCCAGTTATGATTGGGCCGATCCAGGTAACATAAGACGAATTCGCGCGGCTCAAAGTCCACAACTTAGCATATTTGAGATAATTGGCCAGATGTTCCGCAATGGGACCGAAGCTGGACTTGGCGGAATAAAGGGGGTTTGACAAGTGGCCCAATGATTCGGTCCAAATGGTTACAGCCCATGCGTCCCATGCTTCGAGCCTCCACACGTTTACAACGCTTTGGGCCGGATCATGCATGCCACGCTTTGGTCCAGACCACATTTTACATCGTGCGACAACAACCTTCAACAA
Organism: Utricularia reniformis; assembly: GCA_009725065.1. Taxonomy (NCBI): domain Eukaryota; kingdom Viridiplantae; phylum Streptophyta; class Magnoliopsida; order Lamiales; family Lentibulariaceae; genus Utricularia; species Utricularia reniformis. Next base: position 1,060,664 of record RWGZ01001492.1, read on the forward strand.
ACTTGTCAAAGGCAGTTACAGGGCGTGGATTACACACGCCCTCAACCCTATAAATGCAGAGCTTGACAACGGAATTAGATGACCTTTTGGACACGTAAGAACAGACTGTCACCTTGCCGTAATTCTTATCGCTTTCTTGTACCTCGTCATCTTCATAAACCTCTAATATCTCTTGTAATGAACTACTATTTGATAAGTGAATCGACTAAGAGCTTTTCCTGCTCTTAGTCAAATGGTTTTTTTCCCATTTTCCTGGGTTTTCCACTCAAAATTGGCTTGTCTTTTTCCTTATTTGCATTACTTAATCGTTTCCTCACCACAAACAAATTAAAATCGAGTTCGTTTCTTAACGAACCGGACGACTGTTGGTACCCTCTAAAAAGGGACCACAACAGTTTGGCGCCGTCTATGAGGACGATTCTCTAATCCCATTTGAGGTTTCTACCAGGGATAGGATAATCAAAGGCATGCAACTGGAACTTCAACGAACGACAGTGGCGTGCTTCCTAACAGTCTCCCAGCCCCAACATTCTCTCTACAAGATCTGGAAACTGTGTCAGGAAGGTGGTACTGGAGATTACGTCGGAGAGAAGGGGAACAAAACCACCAGCTATTTCAAGCCATGTTCCGAGAAGTAGGGGATACGAGAGCGACCCTAACATGCATATCACTGATGATGGGGAAATTATCAGGGGCGGCGTAACAATGAGGAGTGCGAGATATCGATCTACCCTTCCTACCCCAGCTAGAGCTCCGACTCCCGCTCCTGGGAATGATCAAGAGCAGATGCAAAGACGTATTGACAAGCTCACCAGGGAGTTGGAGAGCATGAGCGCACTGAGGGATTGCGGGCCCGATCTGAGGCACAACCCTGGTTTATTCAACAGGGCCATGGTGGCCCCGATTAGGTGGAATAAGGATGATGACTGGTGGCATAATGTACATGCGGTCCAGACGTCATCCCAACAATATGAAGGCGTATCCTCCGCCTTGGAAGATTTGGTGCTCCTTTTTTCTGAAGAGATCTAGGCGGCAGTCCCAGATCGATACTATCGCAAACCCGAGGGGTTGTCGACGTTTCGCGGCGACGGAGATCCAATCGACCACGATGCTGATTTTGAGTTACGCAAGGGAACGGTTCGTGCTTCAGATTCACTGAAGTGCCGCATCTTCGCAGCAGGATTACAAGACGATGCCCGAAATTGGTTCAACAATTTGCCGGCCCGATCTATACAATCATATGGAGGATTTATTTTGGTTTTCTATGAGCATTTCGCTCCAAATGTAGGACCGCCCCGAAACAGGCAGGAACTATATCAGCTGAAGTATATCCCGGCAAAAATAAGTCTTCGGTCCTTCATGGAAAAATTCAATAGCACTGCTCGGGGAATCAAGCTGGAGCTCCGATACAAAATTGATATTCTACAACAGGTCTTGGGACCGTGCGGCCTTTCGGCAAGTTTGTGAAGAGTCCACCATTCACCTTAGGAAAGTTTCTTCAGAAAATCAATAAGTATATCAAGGTGGATAAAGCTCTGAGATTGGGCTATTGGAAGCCTAGCGGGAATTCTGAACCCGCATGTGATCATATGATTTCTTACCCTAAGAAGCAGCCGCGAGAAGTAGCGGCTGTAACTGAGAAAAGCGTCCCCCGAAGCAGGAGTATAATCGGGTGTTTGCGAGCTACATCACAACTGCGATCACCCGACCTTGAAGTGTCCACTATTGAAAGAAAAGTAGCGACAATGAATAAATAAATGCCTGATCGGAATGATCAGAATGGCAAGCGAGCTGAATCTCTACGAAGGGCCATCAAGGTGACGATTGTCACAGGCCGCAGGGAAGGGATAATCGGGGACATCACCGAACATATAATGATCGGACTGAGGACCGAAGGTCTCCTCCGCCAGAGCAAGATAGAGGCCAGCACGGTCGAGAGAACCGTGGCCAGAGCCGAAGAAGAAGGTGGGGGGGCCGTGGCGGTAGAGCTCACCAAAACGAAGGTGGAAGACAGGAACAACCCGCTCCTCCACCTGCCGAAACGGGTGCCCAACCTCCTCAAAACAGCCGGCCTCTAATGAATCAGTCGGGGATATTTATGTTATCTTCGGAGGTTTGAGAATCAATGAATCGGTCCGGGGCCAAAAGAGAACAGCGCGCGGAGACTCCGCTGAGAGCTCCGAATCTGTAGCGCTGGTTAAGTATGATCCAGCTGAGCGGTCCCCTTCTTTCGGGGAGGATATTACTTTCACTATGGCCGACCGGGAGGGGATTATCGATTCATGCGATGATCCCCTCACCATCACAGGAATCATTGGTAATCTTCGGGTCCACAGGATCTTAGTGGACACCGGGGCTTCGTGCAATCTGATGAAGCGCGAAGTTGCTGAGATGTTGGGAACTGCTGCTCACGATCTTCTGATCGCTAATATAACTCTCTGGGCATTCGACCAGAGGAGTGTTATTCCATGCGGGAAAATTTTATTCCCAGTCACCCTAGGAGACCCATCTAGGGACCGATCGAAGATCTTGGAATTCATCGTCGTTGAAGTCGACTTGGCTTACAACGCCATTATCGGACGGACATACCTCAGTAAGTTCGAGGAGATCTGTACAAGACTTAACATTGCACATAGAGTGGAAGTCGTGAGCATGTTTATGTCGAACTATGGAAAGAACATTGGGAAGCAGTGCTATAGTTGCTACTATACCTCAAAGGGACATCAAATTGGGAGCTATATTTTAGAAGAGTACCGATTGAATTGACAGGTTACGTGGATGCTGAACTTGGAGGAGATCTCAACGATCGGAAAAGTACATCAGGGTATGTATTTACGGTAGGGGGCACAGCTGTTAGTTAGAAGTCGAACTTGCAAAAGTGTGTCTCACTTTCCTCAACTGAAGCGGAGTATGTTGCAATTTCTGAAGCATGAAAGGAGATGGTTGTTTAGGGAT
>RWGZ01001492.1:1063836-1081234 GCA_009725065.1 Utricularia reniformis
ATTTTAAAGTTCAACATCGTTAAGACATGTTACAAACGTGACAATACATTTGATTTGGAATAAAAATATCATTATATTATTTATAAGTGTTTGTTTGATATAACTATTAAAAAATGAGATGTGGTGAGATGTGATGAGGTAGGTGAGATGCAATTATCGTGATTTTTTAAGTGTGTTTGGTAAATTATGATATATCATAATCGTGATTTTGTGAAAGATTAATATATAACTTTATTTTTAATAATGAAAACACAAATTATAAAAGTAAGGGTAATATAATAATTTTTAAAAATCACGATTTAGATATAACTGGTTTTAGTAGCGACTATCCATGATTTTTTAACAATAATCACATCGTAATCATCCATTTGTTTTGTGTACATTAACAAAATCACGATATTACCAAATCAGACACAAAATTGTGATTATGTCTGAATTCCGATTACTTCGAAAGGCCTCAAGTGATTTAAATTTCGAGTTGAAGAGAAACTTTGAGAATGAAACTGGTGGCTCATGATGGAGACTTAAAATTTTTAGGATTCAATGGTAATACTGTAATTGATAATATAATAACATATTCTACATTTTCAAATCAATCTAAAACGATGATTTTGCATTCTATGTATAATTTACATAATGCGAAAATGCATTCTCAGTACAACACAATGCAATCGAGTAAGGGTATGTTCTGTATGAATTATGAGAATGAGAATGTATTTACAAAATAGATTTTTAGAATGTATTTTCATAATGCAAATGTATAAATGTTCTGCAGTGTAAATAATGAGTTATAAAATAAGTGAAGTGTTCTGTATGAACTAATAATGTCAATGTATTATAAATGATAAATGTCTATTTTACCCTCTTAAAATGTTGAAATTATTAACAATTCATAATACATGATAATGTTCGAAATATGAAATCGCTTCTTTCAAACCCCAAATCAATATTTCCATACATGCCGGTGCATCGGCTGGTAATATGAAATCCGGGCGGTATCGATATTTCGACCGGTATCGGGTTTACGGGTGGAAACCCGGGTTTTTCTAGATCGACCTGAAAAAATTAAAAAAAAAATTATATTTTTATTTTTTAAAAAATTTTTACTGCCCGGTATGCCGATCGTACCGGTCATACTGATCCGAACTAAAATGGTACCCCATATATGTATGAAAACATTGCCCCAAATGCTCTTTCAATGATAGTTTGAAGAGATGAATTATTGTGGTTGAATAATTCATTTGGATTATTGTAGTCCGGAAAACGACGAGCAATCAGTGTAAGTTGAAGAAACATATATAAAAAAAGTAAATATAATAAGTTAAAGTAAGATTTATGTTAAAGGGTATTTTAGTAATCAACTCATATGGAATGCATTTTAGAATTCAAAATGACCAAAATATGACATTTTGCATTTATGAACAAAAATAAAAATGCATTCTTGTTTTTACATTTTAAGTAAAATAGAATTGGGTGTATGTTCTGTAACTTTTTAAAAAATGCATTATCAAATGAAAATGCATTCCTAAAATCTATGCAGAACACCCACTAAATGTTCCGTAAAATTATTCAAAACAGGTTTTCATAGTTAAAATGGATTCCCATATCTCTTCGAGAACATAGCCTATGTGTATTAACGCTTTCATATGGAAATAACAATTGAAGTTATGAAAGTAATATTGGATAGGAATCTTGTATTTTCATCGTTATGGAGCTGTATTCCTCTCTGGTATCACTCTCCACCACCGACTTAACATTTTCTTCCTCGCTCTCGCTCATCCCATTTCAAACCCATGTCAAATTCATTAATTTCCAGCCAAGTTTCAATGTTTTAGCTGTATTAGTTGACCCACAGGAGCTTCCACAGAACAGCCCGCAGAGATTGTTGAAGGAGTTAGCAGAGCGGAAGAGAGCAGTTTTCCCCAAGAAAAAGGCGCCCCCGAGAAGGTTCATATTTAAGCCCCCGCTTGATGATGCAAAGCTAGTTGAAAGATTCCTCAATAGCCCACAATTGTCATTAAAAGCTTTTCCTCTATTGAGTTCTTGCTTGCCTTTGACGCGTTTGAATAAAGCTGATAAAACGTGGATGGATGAATACTTGCTTGAGGCGAAGCAAGCTTTGGGGTATCCTTTGGAGGCTTNTTGTCTATTATAACTATCATCTTTCGATACATTTTTTCTGCTAAGTATAAGTTCGGGTCTATATTGAACCTAGACCGTTCGGTCATCTTAACTTAGGTTGGGGTCTTGCTATGCTTAATAAGTTAGGAAATTTTAATCGCATTAACTGATCACTCTTTATTCCGTCCCTATCGAGCATTATGACTTTGGCGGTGCTATCTTGGTTCTTTATTAGTCCATGGCAAGCTATATCGAAGCCATGGTTCTAATACAAGTGCCGTGTCAAGCATCGGTCAAGCCCCGGTTCTGCATAAGTCCCAATATAGGCTTGCGTTTGTGCTTTGACTGGCTAATTATGTCCCAGTTATCCCATCTATGGTCACTTACAAAGAAGCAAGGGTTATTTCCGAAGGGTGAATGCCATCAAATGAGAGATTAAGTTCGCAGTATGTTCTGGGAATTTTGCGATCCGTCTAAGTACTTAACAAGCGTGGAGACATCTGACTCGTCAGAGCGGTCACAACTACTTGAAAGTCTTATGGACGGACTGCTACGGTCGCCAGTCCAAACTCGTCCATAAAATCCAACTTTAAGATCGGCCACTCACCTAGCTAGAAATAATTTATATTGCATCTGTTGTATATTTTTCATAATATGAGAAACGTTTTTATGGTTCAGAATTGCCACCAATCGTCGAAGATTTTACAAAAAATGCCGCCTTAAGTTCATAACATTCCAGGTTCGGGGGATCTCATTCCCATCTATTGTTTCCAACTTATAAGCCCCAACTTATAAGCCCCAACCCCTAAGTTTTTCACAACGCAGTAAGGTCCCTCCCAGTTTCTGTCCAGCTTGCCAACGTTTCTATGAACTCTCACATTCCTGAGAACAAGGTCACCTTCTGAAAATTCCCTAGGTAGAACACGCTTATTATGGGCCCGCTCCATGGTTCGTTGATAAGAACACATGCGCGCGTAGATAGTGTTTCTTTTCTCTTCAATCATTTCAAGATCTAAGGATCTTATTTCATCGTTCAGATGCTCGTCATATTGAGTTATCCAAGTTGATCGTATGGCGACCTCAACTAGACTGACTGCTTAAGACCCATACACCAGAGAGAATGGAGATTCCTAGGTTGTAGATCGGGGTGTCGTTCTGTAAGCCCATAAAACCTCGTAGATATGATCGGACCACTTCCCTCCCAGGTCTTCCAACTTAGTTTTCAATCCCTTCAGGATAACTTTGTTGGAGACCTCTATCAATCCGTTGTTTTGGGGTAAGCTACCGGCGAAAAATGCTAAGCGATGCCCAATTTGACACACAGATCCCGTATGGACTTTCCAAAAATTTGACCCCATTATCCGATACGAACGCTCTGGGATCTCCGAAGCGGCTTATAATGTTTCTCCAAGGGAAGTTTTTCACCTCTTTCTCTGAGATAATAGCCACTGCCTCAGCTTCGATCCATTTGGTATAATATTCAACAGCCACAATACAGAACTTTTGCTGCTTTACCGATCGGGGAAAAGGTCCCAAGATATCAATCCCCCACCTTTGAAATGGACACGGGAGTGGGGTCATTGATAAAGGTGCCCCCGGCAATTGTGGGACGGGGGCATGGTATTGACAAGCAGCACAGCGTCTAGTGTATTTCTTAGCATCCTCAAGGAGTGTCGGTCAAAAATACCCGGCCCTGATAACACGATGATATAAAGATCGAGCCCGAGTGTATACCGCATATCCCCTCATTAACATAAATCATAGCGGCCTCATCCTCAATAGGGGATAAATATCGCAAGAGCGGTTCTTCAAAACTCTTCTTAAATAATCGCCCATGGTTTAAGACATATCGCTTAGCCCGGGTCTCAATCTTTCTGGCCTCAGATCCATTTTCAGGCAGATGGCCATTGGTCAAATATTTAATAAAGGGGTCCATCCACATGGGTTCCCCTGAAGAGTCAATAGCATTAATATTCAAGTCATGGAGTTCATGGCATAATATCCCAACTTCTTCAATTGACTATTCGGTCACAGATATCTCGACTGAAGGTCGATCCTAAATATGGACCGATACGGTGCTCTGCCCAATGTCTAGTATGCCTGCAGCTAATCTGGCTAATGCATCGGCAACTTTATTTTGTTCTCGAGGCACGTGATCAAGTGAGAATTCACTGAACTTCTTTGATAATTTTATAACTTTAGTGTGATACAACTTCATCATGGATTCATGCGTTTCAAATATTTCTGCGAACTGTTCCACCACCAACTTAGAGTTTGAGAATATTCGCACTTTGGCAACTCCCATCTTTCTGGCTAGGGTCATTCCCGACAATACAACTTCATATTCCACCACTTTATTTGTTTCAGAGAATAAGAACTTAACTGCGGAATGGATAACATCGCCTTGCATCGTAGTAAGGGTAATGCCCTCTTCTTTTCCTCCAAAAGTCGACCCATCAACATAGATGATCCATCGATCGTCCACTTGGTTAAAGAATATGGCTGATCGGGTCATTTCCACCACGAAATCAGTTAGGACCCCTTGCCTTGATCACCATTCGGGGTAAGAACTCTAGATACATGGAGCTGATTTTGATTGCCCACTTTGCCAATCTCTCATTAGGATCCTCCTGATTCAGGACTGCATTCAAAGGCTTATCAATATAAACATAAACCTTTCGACATTCAAAGTAATGTTTCAACTTAGATATATCTTTCTGCAACGCCAGCATGAACTTTTCCAGGGTAGTGTATCTAGTTTCGGCTGATACTAGGGAATGACTCACATAATAAACAGGTCTGTGAACGTCATCCTTAATGGTAACTAGAGCTGCGCTAACTGCGGCATCTGATACAACTAAAAATAATCCCAAAGGTTCTTCGCAAGTCTGACTCACCATCACAGGAGGAGAACTTAAATAAATCTTCAAATCTGATAAAGCCCAATCACACTCTTCGGTCCAATCCAGATGACTTGCTTTCCTCAATACTCTGAAAAAGGGCAAATCTCGATCCGTGGATCTAGAAATAAACATGTTTAGCACTGCGAATCGGCCAGTAAGCCTTTGAAATTCTCTCTTGTTTCTCGGAGGCTGCATATCAATGATCACTTGGACTTTCTCAGAATTAACCTTTATGTTTTTTCTCAAAAACATAATATCCCAAGAATTTTCCACTTCGGATCCCGAAGCAACATTTTTTAGGATTTAGTTTGAGTTTATATTTGCGGCATACTTCGAAACAGCGAGAAAAATAAGAAATATGGTCTTCATAATTCATAGATTTGACAATCATATCATCAACATATATTTCCATCATGTGGCCTATCAGATCTCTAAAGATTTTATTGACCAACCTTTGGTATGTTGCTCCAGCGTTCTTCNCATCTTAACTTAGGTTGGGGTCTTGCTAGGCTTAATAAGTTAGGGAATTTTAATCGCATTAACAGATCACTCTTTATTCCGTCTCTATCAAACATTATGACTTTGGCGGCGCTGTCTTGGTTCTTTATGAGTCCCTTGACAAGCTATATCGAAGCCCCGGTTCTAATACAAGTCCCGTGTCAAGCTTCGGCCAAGCCTCGGTTCTACATAAGTCCCAGTATAGGCTTGTGTTTGTGCTTTGACTGACTAATTATGTCCCCATTATCCCATCTATGGTCAGGTACAAAGAAGCAAGGGTTATTTCTGAAGGGTAAATGCCATCAAATGGGAGATCAAGTTCGTAGTAAGTTCTGGGAGTTTTGCAATCCGTCTAAATACTTAACAAGCGTGGAAGCATCTGACTCATCAGAGTGGTCACAACTACCTGAAAGCCTTATGGACGGATTGCTACAATCGCCAATCCAAACTCTTCCAGAAAATCTAACTTCAAGATCGATCACTCATCTAGCTAGAAATAATTTATATTGCATATGCTGTATCTTTTTCATAATATGATAAACATTTTTATGGTTCAGAATTGCCACCAATCATCAAAGATTTTACATAAAGTATCGTCTTAAGTTCATAACATTCCAGGTTCGGTGGATCTCATTCCCATCTACTCTCTCCAACTTATAAGCCCCAACCCCTAAGTTTTTCACAACTCAGTAAGGTCCCTCCCAATTTCTGTCCAACTTTCCAATGTTTCTCTGAACTCTCACATTCCTAAGAACAAGGTCACCTTCTAAAAATTCTCTGGGTAAGACACGCTTATTATGGGCCCGCTCCATGGTTCATTGATAAGAACACATGCGCGCATAGATAGCGTTTCTTTTTTCTTCAATCATTTCAAGATCTATGGCCTCCTTTCATCATTTAGATGTTCGTCATATTGAGTTATCCGAGGTGATCGTATGGCGACCTCAACTGGACTGACTGCTTCAGACTCATACACCAAAGAGAATGAAGATTCTTGGGTCGTAGAGCGGGGTGTAGTCCTATAAGCCCATAAAACCTTGTAGATATGATCGGACCACTTTCCCCCCAAGTCTTCCAGCTTAATTTTCAATCATTTCAGGATAACTTTGTTGAAAACCTCCGTCAATCCGTTGGTTTGGGGGTGAGCCACTAACGAAAAATACTGAGCGATACCCAATTTGATACATAGATCCCGTATGGACTTTCCGCGGAATTGGAGCCCATTATCCGACACGAACGCTCTGGGAACTCCAAAGTGGCTTATAATGTTTCTCCACAGGAAGTGTTTCACCACTTTCTCTGAGATAATAGCCACTGCCTCAGCTTCGATCCATTTGGTATAATATTCAACAGCCACAATTCAGAACTTTTGATGCTTTACCGATCGGGGAAAAGGTCCCAAGATATCAATCCCCCACCTTTGAAATGGACACAGGAGTGGGGTCATTGATAAAGGTGCCCCCGGCAATTTTGGGACGGGGGCGTGGTATTGACAAGCAGCACAGCGTCTAGTGTATTTCTTAGCATCCTCAAGGAGTATCGGTCAAAAATACCCGGCCCTGATAACACGATGATATAAAGATCGAGCCCGAGTGTATACCGCATATCCCCTCATTAACATAAATCATAGCGTCCTCAGCCTCAATAGGGGATAAATATCGCAAGAGCGGTTCTTCAAAACTCTTCTTAAATAATCGCCCATGGTTTAAGACATATCGCTTAGCCCGGGTCTCAATCTTTCTGGCCTCAGATCCATTTTCACGCAGATGGCCATTGGTCAAATATTTAATAAAGGGGTCCATCCACATGGGTTCCCCTGGAGAGTCAATAGCATTAATATTCAAGTCATGGAGTTCATGGCATAATATCCCAACTTCTTCAATTGACTATTCGGTCACAGATATCTCGACTGAAGGTCGATCCTAAATATGGACCGATACGGTGCTCTACCCAATGTCTAGTATGCATGCAGCCAATCTAGCTAATGCATCGGCAACTTTATTTTGTTCTCGAGGCACGTGATCAAGTGAGAATTCACTGAACTTCTTTGATAATTTTATAACTTTAGTGTGATACAACTTCATCATGGATTCATGCGTTTCAAATATTTCTGCGAACTGTTCCACCACCAACTTAGAGTTTGAGAATATTCGCACTTTGGCAACTCCCATCTTTCTGGCTAGGGTCATTCCCGACAATACAACTTCATATTCCACCACTTTATTTGTTTCAGAGAATAAGAACTTAACTGCGGAATGGATAACATCGCCTTGCATCGTAGTAAGGGTAATGCCCTCTTCTTTTCCTCCAAAAGTCGACCCATCAACATAGATGATCCATCGATCGTCCACTTGGTTTAAGAATATGGCTGATCGGGTCATTTCCACCACGAAATCAGCGAGGACCTGAGCCTTGATCGCCATTCGGGGTAAGAACTCTAGATACATGGAGCTGATTTAGATTGCCCACTTTGCCAATCTCTCATTAGGATCCTCCTGATTCAGGACTGCATTCAAAGGCTTATCAATATAAACATAAACCTTTCGGCATTCAAAGTAATGTTTCAGCTTAGATATATCTTTCTGCAACGCCAGCATGAACTTTTCCAGGGTAGTGTATCTAGTTTCGGCTGATACTAGGGAATGACTCACATAATAAACAGGTCTGTGAACGTCATCCTTAATGGTAACTAGAGCTGCGCTAACTGCGGCCTCTGATACAACTAAATATAATCCCAAAGGTTCTTCGCAAGTCTGACTCACCATCACAGGAGGAGAACTTAAATAAATCTTCAAATCTGATAAAGCCCAATCACACTCTTCGGTCCAATCCAGATGACTTGCTTTCCTCAATACTCTGAAAAAGGGCAAAGCTCGATCCGTGGATCTAGAAATAAACATGTTTAGCACTGCGAATCGGCCAGTAAGCCTTTGAAATTCTCTCTTGTTTCTCGGAGGCTGCATATCAATGATCACTTGGACTTTCTCAGAATTAACCTTTATGTTTTTTCTCAAAAACATAATATCCCAAGAATTTTCCACTTCGGATCCCGAAGCAACATTTTTTAGGATTTAGTTTGAGTTTATATTTGCGGCATACTTCGAAACAGCGAGAAAAATAAGAAATATGGTCTTCATAATTCATAGATTTGACAATCAGATCATCAACATATATTTCCATCATGTGGCCTATCAGATCTCTAAAGATTTTATTGACCAACCTTTGGTATGTTGTTCCAGCGTTCTTCAAGCCGAATAGCATAACCATATAGCAATAAACGCCGTCTTCGGTTATGAATGATGATTTTTTCTAATCTTCCTCAGCAAGGAAGATAAGATGATACCCGGAGTAAGCGTCCATGCTACTCATCATTGTGCTGCCAGCCATAGCATCCACCAGACGGTCAATATGTCGTAGGGGGAAAGGATCCGACTCACAGCTTTTGTTGTCATCGGTGAAGTCAATACACATCCTCCATTTCCCATCTGCCTTGGAGACCAATACCGGGTCTGCAACCCATTAGGTAGTGGATTTCTCTGATAAATCCCGACCGCAGCAGTTTGTTCACCTCAACCTAGATAATTTCAATTTTCTCATGAGAATAGCGTCTCCTCTTCTGCCAAATAGGCTTTGTTCCAGGCTCGATGTTGATCCGATGCTCACTTTCAGATCAATCTATCCCTCGAGCATCGTCCGGGGTCCAAGTGAATATGTCCACATGGCTTCTCAGCAATTGTGCCAACTCTTCCTCAAAAGATTGAGCCAGATGTGCCCCGATGCGGGTAGTCTTAGTTGAGTCATCCTCAACCAAATTGATCAGCTTGAACCCAACGGGTTCCATAGCTTGCCTCGGTGTGGTGGCTCTTCGAGCAAATCCACCCTGGCCCTCTTGATCGGTGCCAAAGTTCGACACGAGCTCATGTAGCACTGTCTTGCTACTTTTTATCCTCCTTTACAGAAATAACTCCATGAGCGGAGGGAATTAGAGCATCATATGATAAGTAGAAGGGACCGCCTCAAACTTACTGAGATCACTCCATTCGATAATGGCGTTGAATGCCAAGTCGACTTCAACGACAACGAATTCCAAGGTCTCGGTTCGGTCCTTGCATTGATCTCCTAAAGTAACCGGGAATAGAATTTTCCCGCATGGAATAACGCTCCCCTGGTCGAATGCCCAGAGGGTAATACTGCCGATAGGAAGATCATGAAGGGCCGCTCCAAACATTTCCGCTACTTCGCGCTTCATCAAATTGCACGAAGCCCTGGTATCCACTAAGATCCTGTGGACCCAGCGATTAGCAATAATTCCAGTGATGATGAGAGGATCATCACATGGATCAATCATTCCTTCCCGATCCGCTGCGGTGAAGGTAATAGTGCCCTCGAAAGAAGAGGAATGCTCAGTCGGTTCATACTTAACCAGCGCCATAGATTCGGAGTTCTCAGCGGAATCTCCGCGCGCTGCTCTCTTTCGGTCCCTGACCGATTCATTGATTTTTATTCCTCTGGAGATAATATAAATATTTCCGTCCACTTCTCTTTCTCTGGGCACCACCTCATTCTGAGGAGGCTGGGTGTCCATTTCAGCAGGTGGAGGAGCGGGCTGGTCCTATCTCCCACCTTCATTTTGCGAGGCTCTGCTGCCACGGCCCCGCCATCTCCTTCTTCTTACCTGGCCACGGTTCTCTCGACCGTGTTGCCTCTGTCTTGTTTAGGTGGAGGGGACCTTCGGTCCTCCGTCCGATCATTATAATTTCGGGGCAGTCCCCGATTATCCCTTCCCTTCATCATGTGACGATCGTTACCTTGATGGCCCATTCAGGAAGAGTCGGCTCGTTTGCGTTTGTGATCAATCTGATCGGGCCTCTCCTTATGCATTGCCGCTACTGTCTCTTGCAATAGTGGGTACTTCACCGTCGGGTGATCACGATTATGATGCAACTCGCAATATACCCGATTGTCCTCCTTCTTCGGGGGGACATTCTTCTCAGTTACAGCCGCTATTTCTCGCGGCTGCTTCTTAGGATAAGAAACCCTATGGTCACCTACGGGTCAGAGTTCTCGCTAGGCTTTCGATAACTTGCTCCCAGTGCTTCATCCACCTTAATGTACTTGATGATTTTCTGAAGGAGCTTTCCTAATATGGATGGTGGGCTCTTTACCAAACTGACCAAAAGGCCGCATGGTCCCAGGATGTAACAATCGCAAACCGGGCCTTAACAATGTCTATGCGCTAGTGAAATAAAGTAAGACAATTTAACGAAACATAATTCAAGGTCAAGGAAATATCATCGTCTTTCAAAGTACAACTAGACAAGTTAAAAACAAAAACAAAAGGGTTGACTCGTACTGCAGACGATCGAAGACCTCAGTTCCAATGCCACCTATGCCTTCTGTCTTCCCCCTACAAAATCTGTTAAACGGTCATAGTCTATTAAAATAAACTTCTGTATAATATTCTTAATTCGCTAGATTTCATTCCTTTTTCTCTTATTCTTTTAGTTTGCTTATTCTTTTATATTTTCTTTTCTTTTCTTTTGTGTTATTTCCTCTCCTTATCACTTCCTGGTTTTCTGCTGTGGTCGGTTTTTACAGGCCCGACGACATTTCTCGCCCAAATCGACCGTAAGCTGTTAGTTGGCTCGACGAGAATATATGCTTCCCTTCCCCGGTTAGAGACTCGGGCGCTACCCCATTCCTATCCGATTCTGTTCGGCTCTGTAGTACGCACAATTCTGTTCTTGAGAACCCCTGTGTTCCTTCCTCGGACATGTCCTACCTGTGCTCATGAACATGATGCCGGGTTTGGTGTTCCCACCTCGCCCCGAGACTTCTGTTTTTACCTTACACTCCTTTCGATTTAGCTTTATATTTGCTTAAGCCCCTAACTATGAACCTTCTTTTAATTCACTATGTTTACTCCGCTTACTTGATCGTCCTATTGCATGGTGCCTTCTTGTTCCCTACTTCTTGCATATACGTATTAGCATGTTATACCGTCTTGTGACTCTATGACTTACTCTCGTTAGTTTATCGAATTATGTGGCAATTTGCGACCTTACCCTAGGATTCGCGATGAATTACACTATGGTCCTAAATTCACTGCCAAATCGGGTGTTGCTCTTCGTATTCATGAGAAATTGCATTTCAGTCCTTAATCTCCGTTATTAATTGCATAAAGGTTCATTTCCACGATAAATTGCACATCAGTCCCTAAATCCGCAAAAATTTGCACGCAAGTCCTCAAATCCGCGATATATTGCAAGTGATCTAGTCTAAAAATATTTTGGGTATTTATTTTTAGATCAGCCAATTTATTAATTATTCGGAGTTCAATTTATGTGGGGACACGAGCGATATACGAGGTTGGGCCCACAATGTGTGAGCTTACGTCCTCGGGAGAGCGAAGCTCTACCTTGGTTTCCACTATAATATTCAAAGGATACAAGTACAATGAGGTGATAACAATAACACAGGTGAAAACGGCTCGGAAAACGATCGAAAACACTCCGTCGGGCTGGCAGCCGCGAGTTGTGGTCAACAACTCGCAGAAAACACTGTATCAGCAACAAGTCGCGAAAAAGACTGTTCCAGCAACAAGTCGCGACTGCGAGCAGCAGTGCAATAACTCGCGAAATACACTGTTCCAACAACAAGTCGCGACTGCGAGCAGCAGTGCAATAACTCGCGAAATACAATGTTCCAACAACAAGTCGCGGATGCAGGATGAATATCAATAAGTCGCGACTCAGGCTGGGAGGCAGGCAACAAGTCGCGGCTACGGACGAAAAGTTACGACTCTACAGTATGCAAAATAGTATTTTGCCTTGGAAAGTGTGATAACAGTCTGAACCCGTCCAAATGCACTGGAGCTTGTATTTATAGAGAAATCCAGCCCAACATCACTTGCTTGAGCCCACAAGCCCAGTTTACTTCACTTAGCCCAAAACACTCACATAACCTCCAATTATAATATAATAAATGCCATGCTCATCCCGAAGTTTCGGGAACCTAGCTCGGTTGAGATATTAGTCGGAAATACGATGAGAAAATACCGGAAAACCTCACAAAGTAGTTCTTTGCCTCCAAGAAGTGAATACGCAGCCCCATAACATCGTTGCACCCGACCGATGTGCTTCCGGGTGGCAAATTACGAAAATACCCCTGGCACCGTCCGGGGCCGGGATAACTCAAAACATCCCAAAACGCCTACAAAAACTTTATACGGGGCACAACGAGCCTGAATTACGAGAATACCCCTCTGGGAATGCCTTGTGATAAAATATGAAAATACCGAAAATACTATATAACCACGTCGGACGAGCCCCCGGGTAAGGATAAATACAAGAGAATATACCCAGGTAATATCAATAGTCTCCTGGTTTTTAGATTCAGATTTTGAGTCGTAAATCATGTATCACCAGCTCGTCCCGAAAGCCGATTATCGTTCGGGAGCTCTGCCGAAAAAATCTTTAGTACGGTCGAAATTCTCTCGTCAATACGATCGTTTTGACACTAAGAATGTCAGATTCTGAGCTCGGGTGAAAATTTCGGGATTTTTCGACTCGGGATATCTCACCCCTATAAATACCCTGTACGCCCTTCATAACTCATTTTCTCGCGCGGAATCCTGAGCACTCGCCACTTATCGTAGCTACTGTGCATTCCGCGACTTTTCGAAATCACTCGCGACTTATCGTTCCACTGTGCTATGTGCGACTTATCGCATCTCGCGACTTCCATACTTCAACAACTCGCGAGTACTGTGCCAGTCGCGACCATATCACGCGACTTATTGGACCAGACCTATAACAATAACTCGCTAGCACTGTGCTTCTCGCGACATATCTACCACATCTCGCGACTAAGGACTTAAACAATAATTCTCGCGACTTTTCGCCAATAACTCGCGAGACACTTAGTAAAATTTGTAAAAATAATTTCAAAAAATAAATTTGAATTAAATTTTATCAATGACTTCCGATCGTACCGAATCCTCGGGCTCCGCCACTACTTCATCCTCAGATAATTCGGACTCCTCATCCAGTTCGGGGAGTTTCGATTCGATCACAGCCCCTTTTCCTCCTTGCCTTTCCACAATAAATTCTCATTTTTTCGAGAGGATAGCTCGTCTTGAAAACACCCTCGGCCCTCAAAGCTCCGCGGTTAAAGCCCTCAAATCCTTTAACCAACCTTATAGCATGCATGCTCGGAAGTGGGTATCGATTCTTGAACAGTACTATCTCCCTTCCAACTGTGTCTTATACAAACTTGAACTTACCGACCATCTTTTGACACCTCCGATCGCCACCCACACTATTTCTCTTGAATATTTAGAATGTGGCCTTCATTTCCCTCTTCATCCTGTCCTCGTAGAATTGCTCTCGCATCTACAAATTCACCTCTTCCAACTGAACCCCAGTTCAATCTCTCTTGTCGTCGCCTTCATAATATTCATGGAGGTGAATTGCATTCCTTTGACCATAGATATTTTCTTTCAAATCTTCCATATTAGTACTGTGAGGTCCCCTCGGGGGTGCGAGAGAGAGGGCACCTTAGGCAAATCCCTACATCGGCTATAGACGGGGAACGATCGTATGTTAAGTATAATGATTCGTCTCCCATTGCACGAGGCCTTTTCCCTAGCAAAGTGGCAAGCGGAACGTTAGAACTGGAATGTTAAGCGTGCTCACCCTGGAGCAATTCAGGGATGGGTGACCCACTGGGAAGTGTGGGGGCTAGGGAAAAAGTAAAACCGTGAGGATTAGGTGGGTGTCATTAGGGTCAGCCTAGTCCAAAGCGGATAATATCGTGCAAGCGAAAAGGCGGGTCGTTACAAGTACTGTTGCCAATTTTGGTGCCCAAGGTTGTATATTTTTCCGCCAGGGGCACAAGACAAGCCCGTTCCCTTTTTCTAATCCCCACTCCAATCACGACTGGAAGAAACACTTCTTTTTTGTTTGCGGTGTGGGGGATACGAGGCTGTCTCCTCTGAGTTTNGTTAAGTGAATTGGTTCATGTGTGTGTGTATGATGTAACTAAGAAGTAAGAAAGATAATGTGTAGTGTGTGTGAAGTTTCCTTTAATAGATTGTGACCGCTTTACAGATTTTGTAGGTGACGCAGGTGAGATATGATAGGGACGGGGAAGGAGGTCGTCGGTTGTCCGGTGATAGAGTCCGGTCCTTCGGAGAACACTCTAAATTATGTTGTCGTACTTTAATGTTTCGAACTATGTTTTAAATTTGCTTTCGAATATTTAAGTTTTAATTATCATGTTTTAACAAAACAACTAGGTCCAAATTAGGGTCGTTACAATAACAGTCTGAACCCGTCCAAATGCACTGGAGCTTGTATTTATAGAGAAATCCAGCTCAACATCACTTACTTGAGCCCATAAGCCCAGTTTACTTCACTTAGCCCAAAACACTCACATAACCTCCAATTATAATATAATAAATGCCATGCTCATCCCGAAGTTTCGGGAACCTATCCCGGTTGAGATATTAGTCGGAAATACGATGAGAAAATACCGGAAAACCTCGCAAATTAGTTCTTTGCCTCCAAGAAGTGAATACGCAGCCCCATAACATCGTTGCACCCGACCGATGTGCTCCCGGGTGGCAAATTACGAAAATACCCCTAGCACCGTTCGGGGCCGGGATAACTCAAAACATCCCAAAACGCCTACAAAAACTTTATACGGGGCCCAGCGAGCCTGAATTACGAGAATACCCCTCTGGGAATGCCTTGTGATAAAATATGAAAATACCGAAAATACTATATAACCACGTCGGACGAGCCCCCGGGTAAGGATAAATACAAGAGAATATACCCGGGTAATATCAGCAAGTAAGCCCCTGACTTTCGCGATAACAGTATGCAGAATATACTTCAGTGAATCAGAGGCCCGAACGATTCCCATTCTTAACTCAAAATTTGCAATGTGATCGATCGGATCTCCGACGCCACGAAACATCAGTAACCCCTAGGGGTTGCTATAATGTTGATCTGGGACTGCCTCCCAGATCTCTTCAGAGAAAGGGAGCATCAAATCTCCCAACGCGGCGGAAACACCTCCAAATTGCTGGGATGACGCTTGGGCTACATGTAGGTTGTGCCACCAGTCTTCATCCTTGCTCCGCCTGATCGGGGCCTCCATGGCATTGTTGAATAAACAAGGATTACACCCAGGATCGGGTCCGCAATCTCTCTGCATACACAGGCTCTCAAACTCCCTGGTAAGTTCGTTGATACGCCTTTTCATTTGTTCCTGATCAGTTCCAGAAATGGGAATTGTTAGAGGGGGCGGAGTAGATCGATATCTCGGCCTCCTCATTGTTACACCGCGCCAGATAATCTCCTCTTCATCGGAGCTTCCCGTGTCAGCGTCACTCTCATACCCTCTGTTTGTTGGGATAGGGCTCGTAACAGCCGGTGGTTCTGTTCCACTCCTCTCCGACGTTATTTCCAGTATCATTTTCTTGAAAACAGCTTCCAGGTTGTGTAAAGAGAACTTTGAGGCTGGAAGACTGCTGGGAAGCACGTCGCTATCATTCGTCGAAGTTCCAATTGCCATGTCGTTGATTATCCTATCCCACGTAGAAACCTCAAATGCGGATTAGAAAATCGTTCCCCACGGACGGCGCCAAACTATTTTGGTTAGAAAACCAGGGGTACCAACAGTCGTCCGGTTTGTTAGAGAACGAACTCGATTTTGATTTATTTGTTATGGGGGAAACGATTAAGGAATAAATAAGGAAATCGACACAGCAATTTAGAGTGGAAAGCCCCTGGAAATGGGAAAAAACCACTTGACTAAGAGCTAGAAATGCTCTTAGTCGGTTCACTAATAGAACAATTCATTAAAAACAGTGGGCTTATGAAAATGACGAGGTAAAAGAAAGCACTAAGAATTCCGATAGGGTAACAGCATGTTCTTGTGCGTCCAAAAGGTCATTCTCATTCCGTCGTCAAGTGTTGTATTTATAGAGTTAAAATCACGTGTAATTCATGCCCTGTAACCGCCTCTGACAAGGTTGTTGGAGGTTGTTTTCACATGCTGGAAAACGTGGATGGGACCGAAGCGTAGTCTGCGTGATCAGCACCGAAGCGTGGGAGGTGTAGTTGAGCCCGGAGCACAAGACACGTGGGCCATAACTATCTTGACCAATCCATCGGATCGGTCCCAGAAGCAATGGGTCATACGCATTATTAGCCTTCGGTCCCCTATCACTGACTATGGGCTTTTGGACCAAGTGAGCTCTCGGGTCCATCTATCCTCCTTGTCGGGTCGAACATTTGTTAGAAGTTGGATGTTGGGCCTTTAAGTTCGGCTTCCGTCACTTGGGCCGGCCTAGCAAAGCTCGGGCTAACCTGGTTCGAGGTACCGGGATCCGAAGGTCTCATCACCTTCAATGCTTTCAATTTTGAAACCAATATCTCGATTTAATTTAAGCCGGTAAAGAGGGTTATATTGCCTTCCGCCTATGGGTACCTGGTGGTGGTAATATATATATTTCTTCATGAATAATTCAAATTGAAAATCATCATTAATATCCATTTGATGTACTTCCTTATAATTTTTGTATTGCAAAAAACAATCAATCGAGTAATATCGCTCTATGGTCTCATCGGCATTTTTCCTATGGGTATTGCCAAAACCGTTATTAGATGTCATAATTTCATATGGTGAAATGATCCATTCAGTTCCAAAATAGTAATAATTTTGGCAAATTTAATCTAGATAGTTTGTAATATTATATTTAATCTATAAACTTAAGGTTTCAAAAAATTTGTTTATTAAATTTTACAATATTTAACAAATTATATCCCTAAAATGGCAAAGCAAGTCTTCGAAGTTTGATTTCAATC
>RWGZ01001492.1:1082195-1266554 GCA_009725065.1 Utricularia reniformis
AATTCTTGTTTATTCAGTTTTTAAATAAATTTTAGTAAGAATGAAAAACAGTTTAGATTTTTTTAAAAAAATAAAACCCAAATCTTTTTTATAGTTATTTGTAATTATATTATGTTGTATAAATAACATTTACATGTTTAATTGATACTTATAATTTTTTAGAATGTGAAATATTTTAGAATTTTGGTTAATTTGTTATTGTATTTTCTAAACTAAAGTTTAGCCATTCGTTAAAAACAAAATAACTTATCGACAATAACAAAATAAAATGATAAAGTTGATGAGATTGAAAGATAAAATGAAATTTGGAGAGAGAAGATGATGTGGATGAATGAGAAATAAATAATATTGTGTTTGACTGAGAAGTTTTAGTAGTGGAAAGATAATATAATTTAGATATGAGAGAATTATAATGTATAGAAAGATTTATAGAACGGAAATGGCTTTAGACACGGACAATGTTACAGGTAACATAAAGGCTAAAATGTTCGGAGCATTGTTTTTATCTATACTATTAACTAAGTAAAAATCTTTTTTTGACATTTCAAAGGACAATTTTGTATTTCATAATTTATTTCTAAAGCATTTTCTATTTATATGGAAAGGATATTTTGGTCCATTCACAATATTATTTTTATAACATTTTCAAATAGTATTTTGTACATTTCACATGATAATTTAAAAATTTCTTTTCAAACTCTATTTTTGATATTTCATGAATTTATTTATAAAACATTTCAAATAGTATATTTCATATGCTAACTTAAAAATTAACTTTTCAAATGATATTTTTGCTCAATATGTCATTTACAATTAACAAATCTAAAGAATACACAATTTCAATAATTGATATATCTAGGTAATAATGTTTACATTTGTTGTGGTTCGAAAACCGGGGGTGTCAACAGTCGACCGGTTCGTTGCAAGACGAACTCGGTTATTATTTATTTGATATGTGGAGAACGGTTATGAATCAAAGGTGAAAAAACGCGAGGATTTTAGAGTGGAAAACCTCGAAACGAGGAAAAAACCACTTGACTAAGGGCTAAAAGAAGTGCCCTTAGTCGGTTCAAATAGCAGATTAATGATCATACAAGACATGTTTGTTCTTTAGACAACAAAGAGAAAAAAGGAGAGTCGAAAATAAATCGAGAACAACTCCTTAGTGCGAAAGCTCTGGAGAGAAAACGGAAGAAGGTCATTTTCTCACACTCTAAGCGTCCTTTTTATACTCTCACTGTACTATGTACAGTAGGGTGTCGTTTTGTGTCTGTCCTTTGCTGCTAGGTTGGCTAATGTCAGGCGGAGCAGCCGCCGGAAACGGCCTCACAGAATTGCATGGCGCTAGACCTTTCGGCGCTACTAGCCGGCTACTTTCTGGCCACTCGTGGCTCGTACGTCTTCGCCGGACCACGCTTCTGACAGGGCTATCGAGGGTTGTCTTTGCATGGGTTGAGTGAGAATGACCCGAAGCAACGCCTGTAATATGTGGACCGATCGGTCCGATGCGTAGGAGATGCTGGGCCCTACACATCGGGACCGATTGCCATAGATGATCGATCGGGCCATAGGATCTGAGTGAGTCATTCACTCACGTGGGCTGGCTCTGGGCCTCCAAGTTCGGCTTACGTTGTTTGGGCTTCTTTGACCAAGCTTGGCCCCGACCCTGTCTGGGGTACCGGGTTCCGGGGATCTCATCAACAGTCATAAATAATTATATATTGTGTTATCCATAGTAATCTCAATAAATATTACAAAACGTTTGACACAATAATGTACAGTGTTGCAAAGGTGTATATATAAAAAATAATATAGCAAGATTACATATTAGGTTGTCCAAAAGGGGTAAATCCACGTTCTACCCCAATGTTTTCGCAAGTTTTGTAATCTACCTTACTTCGTAAGTAGTAATTGCGAAAATAAAATACGGAACTACAGATTACGAAATCTGACACTTTGAATGTGCCTGTCAGATTTCGCAACTACTAATTGAGAAATCTATCACATTCATTGTAACTGTCAGATTTCGCAACTACAGGTTGCACTCAAAATGTCTTTAAATAATTCATTCTCCTTGGATCTACACGTCTACCCCTTAAGGTTCTCCCTGATTATTTCGCTGGTTTCGCATCGTGTTTGGTGTTTTTTTTGTTTTGCAAGTTTCGTTCCATATTTGATCTCGGTACTTCATAATTTGGTAGTGTGAAATTTGGCATAGTTGGTGTTAAAATTCGGGTAAGTCCACCTTCTTCCCTATTTTTTCACCGGTTTTGTAATTTATTTTGAAACTTTTATTTTTTGTAAGTGAACTATTTAAATCATAAAGATTAGTATTGTTAAAAATAAATTGTTAACAAATATTTTACAAAACTGTATGTAGTAATATTGTATTGTAAATCTTTTTATATGGATACAAACATATTATTATTTGAAAATATGTAATTTGTTGATATAAAGATTTTGAAACTAATAAAATTGTAGTTGACAATTAATTTTTGATATATATATATAATATGAAATTATTATATTTTTAATTAAAATATACTAAATAATTAAATATAAAATAGAAAATACAAAAATTTTTATATTAACAAAATTAATATAATTTTAATATTAATAATTTTCGAAAATAACAAATAATAAAACATTTGTAATAAAAAAGTATAACAATTATATAAACATATGAATATAAACATTTTAATATTTTTAAAATATGTACGGTGTTAATTTGTGAAATTTGAAAATTAATATACATTAAATAATATTTGTAATTAAAATACACTAAATAATTAAATGTAAATTAGAGAAATTTAACATATTTAATATGTTAATATAAAACATGAATGTTTTAAAAATATATAATTTCTCAATATTCATTTATTCGACTAATTTATTTTACATTTTTTGTATACAATGCTGGAAAGAAATGTATCATGAAAATTTTTATGGCGAATCATCTACATCGGAAACTAGAATGAATAATGGGTGGATTTCAGCTGATGATGGTTCATCAGATGGAGATTCGGAACCCGAACATGAATTTCCGGTGGCTGAAACCGAGGAACCCATTGAAGAATCGGAAGAGGTTCATATTCGTCGGGTTACTGAAGCCAGACCGCTTGCTGAACGTATGACCGGGTTTCCGGCAGAGCTTATGGCACAAATGTTTGCCGAAGGCAGTAGAATGATGGCTGATGGGTTTGCTGTGGGTAACCGCAGGCGGGAATATGTATCGTATAATGTGTGAGTTCCGAATTTGAGTGACCGATTGGTTTTTAAAGATAAGGAAGAGATGTACTATTGTGTTCGACACTGACATATATACTATAAATACCAATTTGTTGTGGATGATAGTACACCAAAGTTGTTAGTATTGAAATATTATTTCCTCCGAAAATTAGGGTGTAGGTTCAATTTTCGAGGACGTGAAGGTAAGGTTGATCACGTTTGGCAAGTTAGTAACACATATCGGCCGCATACATGCAACGTCTGAAACATTGGAGTTTATCACAAAAACATGTCAATTAGTTTTATAGCCAGAGAAATCATCCCTTTATCTGGGAGAATGTTTGTGAGTTTTTTTGAATATATATTTTACTTTCCCATAAATAAGCTAATTGGAATTTTTCCTCTATGTTACAGATACGCTGGTGAAGTCATGAGCATCCTCGATAAAAAACTACCCAGACTTTTGGGTAGGTTACATAATCGTAATCTAGGGATAATTGTCGTGTGAGATGTTTATTATACTAATCTGTGCGATAATCACAAAATCATCAAGAGCGTATTTTGGGCATTCAGTATTGCTATCTACGCCTATAGACATTGTCATCCCGTGATTTAAGTTGACGCCACTCTATTATATGCAAGGTAGTCCTTTAATCTTAAAACATATTATTTTAGATATCTTACATGTAATTATTAAACATGTACAAATACAAACTTCTGTTGCCGTTATTAAAGATAAAGGATGACACATTCTTCCTATTGCATTCATATTAGTTCACAAGGAAAGCGAAGACAGCTACATATGGTTCTTCGAGATTTTAGATTGTGGTGATATCCAAGGAGATGATGTTGTATTGTTACCGACCGTCATAAAGGAATCCTTGGAGCTGTTGAAAGTATGGAAGCCTTTCAAACTGGTCGATTGCAACAGATATGGTGTTTGAGGCATTTGGTTTCAAATCTTAACAAAACCATCAAAAATGAAGAAATTAAAGATATTGCTTATCGAACTGGTGTAACACCGGTGTTGTGGAGTTTTGAAAGGTGGATGAGTCAAATTCAGCGGCGAAGTACCAAAGCTTATGAATGGTTGACTACACCCACGATGACGACAAATAGGCACAAATGGGCCATTGCTTTCGACGATGGAAGTATGTTTGGTATATTGACGACGAACCAAGTAGAGTCATACAATATAGTTCTAAAGGTGATTCGTCAGTACCCAATATGCAGCATTGTTGAGTCGACATTCTATATTTTATAGAAGACATTTATTAGGCATGTTGACATAGCTAATATGACTGAGAACTTGGAGGTAAATTTCCAAATCTCGCTTATCATTATATTTTTTAATTATATTAAATATTTTTTACCTTCACTTAAACTACTAGATAGTCACCGATCGAACTCGGACATAGTACATCATACAACAATCCAATTGGCGACATCATTGCGAGCATTACTGGGATGAGGACCAACTATGTGGGGAGATCTTCCTATCAAGCACAAAGAAAGGGAAAAAATCCAGTCAAACGGTGGACATTGCAAACCAGACATGCACGTGTGGCATGTGGTTGACTCATAGGTTGCCTTGTTCGGATGCTATTTTCTTTGCAAACATGCATGGAATAACCGAAGATAGTTTGATTGTGCAAGAGGTGACGTTGGACCTGTTACAACACCAATACTCACATGATCACCTAAATGATTTGGGCCCTGATAGAGAGTGGGAGGATCCAGGGTGGAATTTGTATCACGATGCAAGCCGAGAAAAAAATTTGCTAGGGAGACCAATGTCAATAAGGATTCCGGGAGAAATTGATAAGTAGCTACTTAGATCTGTGATTTTGTTTTGGTATTTGTGATTTTGTTTTGATGATTTCAAAACGTAAGATTTTGTTTTATTTACATTTATAATTTAAATTTTGTAGTTTTTCTAAATAATACTCAATAGTCAACCACGAGGTACATCAAAATACCCATAGTTCCACAGTTACGAGGCATAAACGTCCGACGACCCTGACGAGGTCGTCGAGCTGATCCTTCATCTCCTAGGCGAGTGATGCCCTCATCTGTCCCGATCTGCTCAACACTATCAAATAGCTACCCTATAGGTGACACTCTGGCAAAGGATGTGCCAAACATAAGAGACATCTAGCCATACACGAAAGGTGTATGGTGACTGTAAGGCGTCGAACCCCTACCCGCATGTTGAAAAGGAGGCTTTAGGGTGAAGCCCTGACTCTGTGCAAATGATGAGCCGAGTTGACTATGTAGTGTATCTTCTCCTTGGTATCCGGATGAGTACTGGGCCGCCGAAGGGAAACCTTCACTTGACGATGGGTGATACTCAGGGACGGGCATCGGGCGCTCAATATTTCCAGGGTACGGGTCAAACCTATTGTAGTGTAGGTGCCCATACATGGCATTGGAGTCCTCGGTGTACTGCGTCGCCATTGTCTCGTCTCCAACTCTACTCGCAGCTTGAATAAGTTGGGAGGCCTGAAAATTAAGAACATGTAAGTGCATTATTTAAAATCGAGAAAATGGTTAGTTTGGTCCCCACAATTTGGTGATTTTGACAAATTTGGTCCTCAAACTTTTATTTGACATTTATAGTCCCCATACTTTGATATTTTTGACAAATTTGATTCCTATGTGGCAAAATTAGTCCCCAAAATTTGAGGACCAATTTCGCCACATATATGAAACTTTGAGGACTAGATTTGCCAAAAGTTACAAAATATGAGGACTAATTATGCCAAAAATACAAAGTTTGGGGACTTGTTTTGCTTCCACAAAACTTTGAGGACTAAATTTGCCAAAATGAAGAAAGTTTAAGGGCTAAATTTGCTAAATCATATAAACTTTGGGGACCTTAAATGTCATTCGCCCATTTAAAATCATTAATACATTACAAAAACGTACCCCATATGCAATCGGTTGCACCACTCTTATTCCGCCTTCAGCATTACTCGGCCGAGCGGTACCCAGGTATAGGACAGCAACGTGCAAGTACCATGTGTGGTACTGTATGCTGATAAATCAGGTTAAACCGATTTACCCAAGTAGCAGCACTAACCGAATGAACTTCGGCCCAGTCTTCTCCTGACTTCCGCCATGGAATATGTGTCTCATGGAAACTACATTCTTCGTTAGGCGTTATGGACAGGGGAAGAGCAAACTGTCGTGTGACCCTATGAACGTTGTGTGTGGTTCCACAACGCCAAAAAACATGATGGGCCCCTATACTTCCAAAGCTCCGAACATGCGTCATCTACCAGAGCTACGGCCACCGCATTGTACGGTAACCAAATAAACTACACATCAAACAAATTATTACTCATAAAATTTATTTAAAATTATCTATAAACATACCTCAGTCCTAGTCATCGATTGTAGCATGTCTCGGCATATTGTCAAGCTGTTAGTTGGTGCGGCGGACTTTACCATTCTCCTAACGTAACTTAACATAAGCAAACATTTATAAACAATGTTACTTCAATTAATATATATAAACATTTATTTGGAACATTGAATAGTTACCTCCAACCGAACACCATGCCACACTATAGATCATATTTGTCATCTGGAAATAAATGCTCACTAACATGAGGTTTGATCCGACAAATGTGACTGTACACCCACATCTGCACCATGAGCTAAATATAACCATATAATTTAAAAATAGTTTCAAATGAATTGATCTTTACCATCAATAGTTGCATAGGTCCGCCTAGGTTGTTTCTTCCGATCATACACCCTTGGCATATGTTTCTATAAACATATGCCAAAACAGCAGACCCCCAACTCAATTCCATGACTTCTTAGTCGATGGCCAGTAGATCGAGCAACATAAGCTTCGATGTATCCCCTTTCTTATCGGGAAACAATACACATCAAAGTAACATTGCACAAATTCTTCGAGTGTACCTAAATAACAATAAGCTAGTAAAAAATGAATAAAACACTTTAATTGAATAATTGAACAATGCATACCGGTTCAAATCCTCATCTGGGTCGTCTTCTGTGATAATGTTGCCCCTCTCAAGTAAATACTTCTCAAACGGAGCAATTTTAAAGCATTTTCCCTTAAAATCAGTATCAACGTTGGGGATCCATCCAAAGCGATCATAAATGAATTGCGACCAACCGAGAGACGTCCGTCTTGTCATCCTCATAATAATGGGTACTCCGTTATAACAGAAACATCTTGAAGAGTAATAGTGGTCTACGAAACAAATTACAAAATATAAGCAATTATTTTGAATAAAAAATTACGAATAAAAAAACAAACCTCTCCAACTACAAAAAAGAAAGTGTGTGTCTCTAACCTCCAACGCTCGATCAAGAAAGTTAGCAAGTGTTGAACGAGTCGAATACGGGCGGTCTTCAACATTCCATAAAAACCTCATCTATCAATGATTCTCCTAACTTTCGTTGAGATTTTTAGGTTTAGGATATGCTTAATTGAGTTTTTGAAACTCAATTTGTTCTCAAAATGTACTCTCATAAAATTTCACTTGAGCAATGCTCATTTTGCAATACCAAAACACTTGTATCTGATGGTCCGGTGTTCGTCATTGCCTGTATATGTAGCAAACAAAATTCAAATATAAAATGTTATTTTTTCGAAATCTTAAAAATTATAAATTAAAAATGTATAAAAGTATGTGTTTTCCAAATTTCAAATAATTAATTAGTTTTCAATATTTTTAATATTATTAGATATTTTAAATTTCGTAAAAATGTTTATTAAATATTCCTAATTTTAAAATAATTTTATTATAAATTTATTACAATTTTCAAAGAATATTTATTACTCAATTTAATATATATAAAAATAATATTCAGTTATTATGAAAATTGAATGAAATTAATAATACTTGATACTAGTATCAAATAATACTAGTATCACAACTAGTATCAAATTAATAATACTTAATATTAATTTATAATATCATATTCTAAATATTAATCAATTCAAATTTGGAAACTAATTAATTAGTTTCTAGATTTGAAATAATCTCAATTTTCTAAAACTAATTAATAATCACTTAAAATAAATTTGCATCTTAATATTTAATATTATATATATCAATCAACTTTAATATTAGATATTTTTAATTTTCGTACAAATGTAATTAAAAATTCTTAATTTTCAAATAAATTTATATGAAATTTGTTTATTTTCAATTTGAAATATGTATCAATTACCTTTCATTTTAATAGCAATTTACTACTAAATTTAAATATTAAGCTAATACATTAATACATTTCAAATTTTAAATTTAAATCATAATTAGTTCTCGATTTACAAGCTTAATTACAACTTACAAATTTTAAAATATCAATTTGATATATTTGAAAACCAAACCCTAAACATTCCCCAACAAAAGTATGCATATTTCATACAAACTTAATACTTATCCAAATTTCAAAAAAAATTACTTCTTCTATGAATTTGTTTTGGACCTCAAATTTTGATAAATCTTGTTGGGCCCGGAAATTGGGTTTTTTGCATGTTATAAGCGATGAGTGCAATTTCAGGACAAAACTTAGGAGAAAAAAGAACAATTGCGGCACGTAAGTCAATACCAAAATATCACAAAGAAGAACAAATAAGAACCAAGAAGAAACCTAAATTGAAAGAAACTGTGTAAAATAATGAGACATATAAAGACTGACGACATTCAATTTTTGACCCTGTACGATGCAAAACCGAAAGAAATCTGACAGTAGAATTGAATCTAGCAGATTTATCAACTAGTAGTTGCGTAATCTGACAGTTACATTGAATAAGTCAGATTTTGCAACTGCTAGTTGCGAAATCTGACAGACACATTCAAAATGTCAGTTTTCGCAATCTGTAGTTGCGTATTCTGTTTTCGCAATTACTGTTTGCGAAGTAACGCAGATTACAAAACTTGCGAAAAAAATGGGGTAGAACATGAATTTACCCTTATCCAGAAGTATCTTAGTAAAAATGTAAATGTTGCAATATCAACTACAAAACGTTGCAATATGAATTTACCCTTGTAAATGTTGTGAAATATATTTATCTTAATAAAAACTACAAAAGTTTTATCACCTGAAAAAATGTAAACGTTGCAAACATATATATACAAAATATAATATACAATAAAATATTTAATTATCTTTATTTATGAAAACTTCCATTATTTCATAATATAAAATATCATAATAGATATAAATTTTATATCTTCAATCAATTGCTTACTCTATAGATTCATTTTCAATGAATTAGATAAATATTATGTGTTACTACAATATCATAATAAATATATATATAATTCAACTAAAATTTTTTGAATAATAAAATTAGATGTTCAATAAACTGTTTACACAAATTATCAACCTTAAATAATTATAATATATAATATATAATACATATCAACTTTAAAACAAATAACTCGATAAATTCATATTAAAAAATATATAAATAAAATTATATTAATTACTCTACTAACAAAAGTCCAAAGGACGTGCATAGGGCTAGTACAAGTACTGAAGAGATGTATCAAAATGTGTCTTTAATTGAAGACTTAACACGATTATGGCATAAACAAGTTGGGCACATAAACAATACAAGACTGGTAAATTTGTCAAGACTCAAACTTGTTCATAATCTACATGAATTCACCTCTCTGAACGAGATTTGCACCATTTGCTACAAAGGCAAGATTGTAAAGCATCCATTCTAATCTGGGGTGTCGTGGTGTTCGACAAAACCTAATCTATTCAAATCTATGTGCTTCAATGCCAAAACCTTCTATTAGCGTAAGCTTGTACTTCATGACATTGATTGATGATATGAGTCAATAGTGCTGGATGTATTTTGTTACCAACAAGAGCAATTGTTTCAACGCATTTCAACACTTAAAGAAGGAACAAGAAAAACAATTAGCTACTTCTATTAAAATTTTGAGGTTTGACAATGGTTCTAAATACAACTCACATACCTTCAATTCCTTTCTATGTAAACATGGCATAGTTCACCAACGTACACTCCCATACAACCCTTAACAAAATGGGGTGACTATTTATTGAAGATCATAAGGGATACTTCTATTGAGCATGAGGAAATCTCCAGGAAGATCTTATGATGTCATTCCAATTTAAGCTTTTGTTTGCTACTAAGTTTGTGTTAAGTCTTGGTTGTTGAAATATTAAGTCTATAGAAGTCATTTTGAAATGTCATCTGTTGTTTTGATTGTTCGTGCATTGAATATCAAACTCATATATGACTTGCTCAAGCTATGTTCATTCAAAACTTGCTGCAAGATCACAAAGATAAATCTAAACTAAAGATAAACATAAACTTCAAGGCTATATTTACTTCTTTATTCCTCATTTGCTTTGTATTAGATCTTTATCATTTGGTAAAGTCTCTGAATATTTTTATCCAAGTTGTTTTTCTTGGATTTCTAGTCCATCGACTCCTCATATTCTAACACTATCTTATCTCATATACTGTATTTAAGGATTGTTGGTCGAAAACGTTGAAAAACACAAAGAAAAACGACACAAGAAATTTAACGTGGAAAACCCAATATGGGTGAAAAACATGAGAAGAAGAATACAATACACCCACGAATACAATATCGGAAGAAAGTTTCTTGGATTTGACGTGACCGAAGGAACGATCAAATCCACTATCGAAAGAGGAATAAAATACACCCACATACGAGTTATCTCATACTCGTAGCTGAGAAGATCGGTAACCATGAATATTCGATACACATAACAATCATCATCTGATCTCTATGATCGTCACCTATGACGATCGTCTCCTAAGTGTAGCCGATCCCCAATCTATCCCCACTTAACAATCTCCTCCCATCGGCATCCACATAAAATGTTAGTATGATAGGTCCTTTACAACACAACTCCCGCTTAGATGTCCTGTAGCAATCATAACACTGCATCCAATGCTCATTCCAGTTTGACATGAAGCTGATCACAACTCACACTTCATGGGAAATGTCTGGTCTCGTATTTACCATGACATACATCTTTGCCGATCGCTGAAGAGTAGGACATATTTTTCATTACTTCAGCATCCTTGTCGGTCATCGGCTCCGCTTCTTTGAGAGCTCTGGGTGTGATTCTCAAATGTATCTTAGTTGCTTTCAAGTCACTAACTTGAACTCGATCGACCACTTTGTATCTTTCTAGGACAAGGGAAGTGTACCCTTTTATAAGTCTCTCGACAACCTCATTCCGAGAGTCTTGATCGGTTATAGATCCTTCATTTTAAAATGCTTCGGACAACTACCACTTGACTACTTTTATCTTCTCCATGTTGTCTTCTAAGATCAACATGTCATCGACATACAGTAGAAGGACCATGTATGTGTGTTTTCCCATTAGGAGATAACAACTTATGTACGACTCATTTCTAGTCCTTGTTCGGTCATTAGGGAGTCAATACCACTACCGAACAACTTGTTTCAATATACAAGCTCTTTTCCAATTTAGACAAGATTTTCCTTTCCATGTACCTTAAAACCCTTTGTGTATGCATCTCTTCCTCCAAATCCCATGGAGGAAAGCAAGTTTCCTATCCACGTGCTAAGGATGGAGACTCTCCGCAACCACATTACTCAATCACCCAAATGGTCGATCAGTGAGAGTAGCTCGGAATAGTCAATTCCTTATGCATGAATCCTTTGACCGCAATTCTTGTCTTATAACGTTTAGACTCATCGACCTCTGAAAACCTATATAAGGAAGGTCTGATGTCCCTTCGGCAGTTAACAAGACCCAAGTGTTGTTCTCCAACAAGGATGCCATCAACACCCTCTCAGATATTCTCTAGCTCACCATCATTAGTAAAAAATGTATGATAAATTGTAGAAGTTTACCAATCGGGTTATCTCATCTCCCTTGTAGGTCGTCTCAACACATGAGTGACTTCTTCGACATTGTCATATGTCGACCAGTCTTCATTCCGCTGATTGGTCCCGTACCGATAAGACTTATGATTTGACTCATCGTCAAGAGTCATACCGATCGTCTCATCATCATAAGCGATACTAGGCTCATTGGATTCGAGTATCTATGATAAGTCTTTCTGGCCATGATCTTCATGCATTTCCCACTCATGTGGCAAAGTCGATCGTGTCACATCTTAAGGTCATTTTCAAAGTGCATAAGTAACCTTCTACTAGTCTCTAATAAGTTGCATGTATACATCATATGCAAAAAATGAAAAATGTCACGTTCTCCATTTGGTGATAACAATTGAGAAAGAAGAAATAAATTGTACATAGTACACTCGAGATATATGCATTTATATTATTGAATGCACCTTTGTCTGTTTTTTATCATTTTCATTGATATCTTAATAATTCATGTTTGGATTCTTCGTGAAAAAAAATTGATACCCTTCAATATTAAAAAAAATTAAAATTCTTGACAAAAATCAAGTGATGTTTATAGAATATCTTACATTCATGACCTTATACATGAGGAATGAATTTATTATGTTTTATGATGATTATGGAATACTACATCACCTCACTAGTCCTTATACACCCCAACAAAGTGGTGTATTAGTGAAAAAAATGAAAATTGATGAAATGATATGATGTTTGCTTCTTGAAAACACCTACCTAGCTTGTTTTGGGCCAACACAATCATCACATCGATGTACTTACTAAATCTTTTGAGTTCATTAAGTTATAAAGGTACAATTCAAGGTATAAATATTTTATGTTGTCTAAAATTAAGAGTACGAGAGTCCTAAGAGATCTACTAGTACAACTCTAAAGGTACAATTTTAGGCATTGGTTCTTTTATTTCTTGTAATGTCGAGATCATGATATACTATTAGTAGATAATCTGAAGCATAATATACTAAGTGGTAGCTAGTTATGTGATAATGATTGTTAATTCTGAAAATTTTACTCTTAATATTGTACAAAATTATGAGTGAGAGCCGTTGGTAATTGGTTTCAATAAGAATGAATATCAAAAATTATACGTGTGAAACCCGAGAATCTGGAGGAAAACTCATAGGGCACCAACACAAGAAGAATATCACTAAGAGATGGAATGGTTACAAAATGCAGAGAGGATTTTTATCACTTCTGCTAGACTTATCCTTCACTTCAACTTTTCTCCCCATTCATAGGGTTAAAGATGAATAAAAAATTAATAAATTCATATCGTAATCTTCCCATGTCTAATCAGCTATCCCTCGAGCCCATTAATCTGACTTTTCATATGTAAAGTCATGCGGCGCTAAGTTGTTGACATTTTGCACATTCACCGTCCATGTCAACCGTAAACGCCACCGTCCTCCGTCGACTAGATCTTGCCATCATATGACGGCCAAAAATTGCACCTTTCGATCGCCTGCATAACTGACGACTATGTTCTACTTCTTACATGTCGATCATCTGTCCAATGCACTTGTCGATCGCTATCCTGCATATCCGACCCCACTTGTTCAACCTACTGTCATAAATCCATGTATTAACATTGATTTTATTGTTTCATTTAGCAAAGATGCATTTTATGTGACTAAACATGATTCTAAAATTTTTCGAGCCCCTATGATAAAAATGTTTATATGTTAGAAAAATATGAAAATATTCATGCATATTTAATTATCGCTGTTGAATGTGCTATTGAATGACATAGGGAATTAGGACATTCTAGTTCAGGGTTAATAGAAAAATTAGTAAAATTGAATCTTATTCACGGATTTAACAATAAGATAACTAAAAGTAAACATGATTATGAAGTGTGTGTTAGAGCCAAACAAACTAGAGTCTCCTTTAAACTCATAAATGGTATTAACTCTTCTAGAATAATTTAAAGACTACATATGGACCTTTATGGTGAAATAAAGCGTAATAGTCTAAATAGAAAATCTTGATGTTTTGTAATTGTAGATGATTACTCAAGATTTATGTGAGTTTTTTTTAAAGAAAAAATCTGACACATTTTCGACTTTAAAGACTTCAAAAACTCCATTGAAAATAAAATTGATGTAAAAAAATACATTAGGAGTAATAATGGTAGATAGTTTAATAATTTTGATTTTACGTCACCATGTTTAGAATCAGACATATAACATAACTTTATTAGCCCTAGAACATCTAAACAAAATGGAATAGTAGAAATAAAAATAGAAAACTTGAAGAAATAGTTAGAGTTATGTTAATTGAACATAAGTCACCCAAAACAATTTGGGCAGAAGCTCTAAATACAGTCTGCTAAGTTGTGAATAGAGTTAGAATTAGGAAAATTCTTTAAAGAACACCTTATGAACTATTTTTAATAAAACCCTAAATGTAGATTACTTTCATGTCTTTGAGTGTAAATGTTTTATTCATAATAACAATAAGGAAAAATTAGGAAAATTTGATTGTAAAAATGAAGTAGGTATATTTGTAGAATACTTTCATGTCTTTGAGTGTACTTTAAGGATACAAAAAATGTGATTGAATCCATACATGTAAACTCTTTTAAATGAACATTGAGCCAATAGTAGAATCTTAAATCCCTAAAATAATTCCAAACCTACTAGAATCTGAATTAGAAAATGAAGGCAAAATATTTATAGAATTTGAAATTTTACCAAACAATAAATGTTAAAAAATGTAGATCTTTCCATATACTCGATTTAACTAGAACTTGTATTTCCTAACAAACCCACCTGCATTCCAAATATGTCTAAGTGTTTATGTAGACAAAATATATAAGGGAATGAGAAGGATCCAATAAAAACTAGAAGCTATTTTAATACCTTTTGTAAGTTAAATGCTTTTACATTTTTAATTGAATCTCAAAATGTAAATGATGCATTAAAAGTCTCAATTTGGATATATGCAATGCAAACTGAAGTTTTACAATTTTAAATATAGGTTTTTGAGTCTCTTCACCTAAAAATAAGAATGTAATTGGTACAAAATGAATCTTTAAAAATAAATTAGATGAACATTGTAATGTTATTAAAAATAAACCTAGGTGAATAATCCAATGAGACTGTCAAGAAGAATGAATAGATTATGAGGAAACTTTTGCTCTAGTAGCTAGGATGAAATTTATTATAATGTTAATTATATTTTATGCTTTAAAGGGTTTAAATTGTACTAAATGGATGTTAAATCTGCCTCCTTGAATGATTTTGTTTCTGAAACTGTATATGTGAAACACCCCCCGATTTTATCTACCCATCGAAACCTGATTTTGTGTTTAAACTGAAAAAGAGCTATATGGTTTTAAACAAGCTCCTAGAACCTGATATGATGGATTAAGTAGTTATTTGATATCTTGTGATTATGGAAAGTTAGTGTGGATAAAACTTTGTTTATTTAATGAGTATGTGTAAATTTGATTCTTGTACAAGTATATATTTATTATATCATATATGGTAGTACTAATGAGAGATTAAATATTGAATTTTGTGATTTGATGTCTAGTAAATTTGAAATGAGTAATTTAGGTGAATTAGCTTTTTTAATGCAAATTAAACAATTAGACAATGAAACTTTTATTTATCAAGCCAAGTATATAAAAGAACTTTTGAAAAAATATGACATTTTAAATGAAAAGTCTATTCTAATGCAAACTATGGATCTGTGCATAAATGAAAATGAAAAATCTGNTAAATGAACATTGAGCCAATAGTAGAATCTTAAATCCCTAAAATAATTCCAAACCTACTAGAATCTGAATTAGAAAATGAAGGCAAAATATTTATAGAATTTGAAATTTTACCAAACAATAAATGTTAAAAAATGTAGATCTTTCCATATACTCGATTTAACTAGAACTTGTATTTCCTAACAAACCCACCTGCATTCCAAATATGTCTAAGTGTTTAGGTAGACAAAATATATAAGGGAATGAGAAGGATCCAATAAAAACTAGAAGCTATTTTAATACTGATGAGAACTCTAGGACCGGGTACCTTGTGATGGGTAAGGCCCAGCAACGATCGGACCAATTCAAATGGAAAAAATGAATCCTTATAGCCCATTCCACACCTCCAATAAAGAGCGGCCCGATGTTCTACTGAGGACCGAAGATGATCTTAGCGAAATAAAGCGTTTTCTGCCAGCTGACACTTGGGTTCGGTCCGAGCAGTTACAACTCACGTTTACCACGCTTCTGGCCTTCCCACGTTTACCACGCTTCGGGCCCGATCACGTTTACCACGCTTCGGTCCTAGCCTCGTTTTACATCCCGCGATAACAACCTCTAACAAACCTGTCAGAGGCGGTTACAGAGCGTGATTTACACTCACTAAGAACTCTATAAATACAGGGCCACGCGACGGAGATAACATGACCCTTTGGACGCGGAAGAATAGGTTGTTACTATGCAGGATTCTTATCGCTTTCTTTACCTCGTCATTTTCATTAGCCTTTCTTGTGTAAACTTTGAGTTATTTCATTAGTGAGCAGGCTAAGAGCATAATCAGCTCTTAGTCGAGTGGTTTTCACCCCAGTTCTTGGGGTTTCCACTATATATCGCCGTGCGCTACTTTGTTTTTAGCTTTTGATCGTCTTTTACACTTAAAAGAAATCAGAACCGAGTTCGTTTGTTGAACGAACCGGATGACTGTTGGTACCCGTTAAAAAGGGACCATAACAGTTTGGCGCAGTCCGTGGGGACGATTCTCTAATCCCATTTGAGTTTTTCTACCAGGGATAGGATAATCAAAGGCATGGCGACTAGAACTCCGACGAATGATAGTGACGTGCTTCCCGACAGTCTTCCAGCACCAACATTCACTTTACAGGATTTGGAAGCTGTCGTAAGGAAGGTGGTACTGGAAATTACGACGGAGAAAAGTGGAACAAAACCACCGGCTGTATCCAGCCCTGTTCCGAGAAGTCGAGGAAATGAGAGTGATCCTGACGAGCTTAGTACTGATGATGAGGAAATCATCAGGCGTGGCGTCACAATGAGGAGGCCTAGATATCGATCTACTCCTCCCCCTCCAGCCAGAGCTCTAACTCCCGCTTCTGGAAATGACCAGGAGCAGATGCAGCGACGAATAGATGAGCTCACCAGGGAGTTAGAGAATATGCGTGCATTAAAGGATTGCGAACCGAATCAGGGACGCAATCCTGGCTTATTTAATAGGGCCATGGAGGCCCCTATCAGGTGGAGTAAGGATGACGATTGGTGGCATAATTTACATGCTGTCCAAGCGTCATCCCAGCAATCTGAAGGCGTATCAGCCGCCTTGGGAGATTTGATGCTCCCCTTTTCTGAGGAAATCTGGGCAGTGGTCCCAGATCGACATTATCGCAACCCCGAGGGGTTGCCGACATTCCGAGGCGATNCAACAACGGGGACTGAGCGAACCCCAGGACCGCCTCCCGAACCGAACCTTCAGATGAAGTGCGGGCCCTCGTCAACTCCTCATCCAAGGCCGCTTTTTCTTCTTGGACCGAAGGAGAAGCTCGTTCAGCTTATTCCTCTTTTCCTGGGCCCGACCTTGGACTTGGTCAATTTCTTCATCTTTGGCCCACAACTTGGCCTCCAGATCGTTTATTCGCCCTTGAGCTACTTCCCCCACCTTCTCTAGCTCAGTGACTTTATCTGCTAAGAGCGAGACCTCCGTCCCTGCTCTTAGCAGCTCATTGTCCAATCGGTCACGGTCCTCCCGTACCGTGACCAATTCCCCGTGCTTGATCTCAACTTGTCTTTTCGCAAGTTCAAGTTGGTCTTGGACTTTCTGGGACACAACGCCATCACATTGGTATTTCTCGATGGTGATAGCCGTTGTAAAAGCTTTCCACAACATCTGCAAAAGACAATACATGGTTAAGAATAAAGCTTCGGGCCTCTAGGTTAACTAAGAATTACCTTAGATGTGAGTTCAAGGAAGCTTTCCATGATATCTTCCCCAGATACGTCCGCTTGGACGTTATCTGGGTTCTGCTCCCCAAAAAGGCAGAAGTCCTTCACAAAGGCACTCCGCCAGGAGGACAACTTCCTCCCCTTGCTGAACATGTTCAACAGATCCAAAGCAACTCCCCAATCGGAGTTAGTCTTCTGGCCCTGCCCAGGTTCCTTCAAAACGATCCCCTTGTTGGGGACCGGAGCGCGACCTCCCTTCTTCAGCCTCTTCGGCTCCTGCGAGGGTTCTGCTTCGGTCACCCTCTTCCCTTTTCCCAAGGGGACCGGCGGTAGGGAGACGTTCGGCTTAAGCTGAGGGACGGGGAGAACCTTCTCCACGGGAACAGCTCCCTGCAGCAACGAAGTAATAGTCTTAGCGTTAATAAAAGAACTATTACCGATTTGATAGAGGCTGGATAAGCTCAGAGAACGAATCCGAGCCTTTATCACCTCCTCTACAACTCCAAATACCCGAAAGGCAGGCCCTCTCCGCTTGAGGACTGCCCGGTGCAGCGAAGGGTCAATGTGCCCACGCTGGTTGTTTGGATCGGGGGGTTCCCTGACCCCGAAGGGACCACCGTGCCTCCCGTTGCCGATTCACTTGCTTCGGCGCTGCCCGATGCTTCCCTTTGTCCCTCAGAAGGACGGACCGAAGTAGCTGCCATACGTTTAAAACGGGCACTCGACATCGTCTCAATTGAATCTGCAGAACGAATACATAAGGATCAGGAAAAATTAAAACACAAGTGCTATTTCATACCCGATCCTTCTGATGGATCTGAATCTGAACTAGAAGATAAAACCCCCTTCGGGGCTGGGGCTCCGGTCATACCCGCAACACTCATCTCTATTAGTCTTCTCTCCTGAGCAGATCTATTCGCTTAAGGCGTGCTTCGGGAGGAGGGAACAACGCAAGAGTGTTTGCGGTGTCCGTGCGGGAGGGGTTGAACCTGCTTCGGTCCAATTGCCCTATGCGTGGGTGTGTTATGCGTGGCCATACTTTCAACAGATCCTTTTGCGGAAATGTCATCCACACATAACAAGCCTCCCACGTATGAAGAGACTCCTCTTTATCTACAATTGCGCATTCTTTGGTGCGCACCTCTATGTAGTACAACTTACGACACCCCAACATACCTTTTCCCTTTCGGGACCCGACCAAGAACAGGTTAAAGAAGTGTTCTAAGGTTGGGGCCCGATTCTGTTGGTGACAATAAAAAATAAACTCTATAATGTATACGTAACTGCCCGGGAATAACGCAAAAGTGGGGCAATGGATTTATTTAAGCACGGCCGCTACAAAAGGATGTAGCGGAAAACGAAGCCCGCAATTTAAAGAGGCGTAGCTAACCGGAATAGCAGACGCCGGCACATTCATCTCCGCCGGAAAGAAACAGGGAATGTCTTCCCGTCCCTTCCAAATGGAGTAATGTGCCGGGATTGAAAACTTAGACCTAAATTCCTCAATGTCTAACTCAGACATAGAAGGATAACGTGTTTTATGGGGGAGCCATGAATGTATACCTTAACAAAAACGAGTTGGAAGAAGAGTTGAACGAGAGAGCGATTTTTGGCACAAGAACTTGCTGCGATTTTCTCTTCACGAAAATGACGATGAGGAGAAACAGTGCCCTAAATCCAGATTTAAATATTAATCTCCCAGCCAATGACTTGCCGCCACGTAATACTGCCCCAGACTGTGACGGTACGGAGCGCACTCATCACGCCTCTTGAACTACCGAAGGTGAAGAGGCGCGGTTTGGGATATTAGTATTTAAAGAATAACGAAAATAAAATATAATTTAAATATACGTTGTTAACCCTTAAGCAAAATTGATCCATACGCTAAGGCAAACTTCGGTCCCCTGGACTCTCACTACTTACAGGTACGGTCCCTTGTTCTCATGAATGTGCAGACATCATGCGATCGGCCTTGTATCACCTCTGCGATTGGCAATCAAGCCCGAGGGGCTAGTGATGAGAACTCTAGGACCGGGTATCTTGTGATGGGTAAGACCCAGCAACGATCGGACCAATTCAAATGGCGAAAATGAATCCTTATACCCATTCCACACCTCCAATAAAGAGCGGCCCGATGTTCTACTGAGGACCGAAGATGACCTTAGCGAAATAAAGCGTTTTCTGACAGCTGGCACTTGAGTTCGGTCCGAGCAATTACAACTCACGTTTACCACGCTTCGGGCCTTCCCACGTTTACCACGCTTCGGTCCCAGCCTCGTTTTACATCCCGCGATAACAACCTCTAACAAACCTGTCAGAGGCGGTTACGGAGCGTGATTTACACTCACTAAGAACTCTATAAATACAGGGCCAGGCGACGGAGATAACAGGACCCTTTGGACGCGGAAGAATAGGCTGTTACTCTGCCGGATTCTTATCGCTTTCTTTACCTCGTCATTTTCATTAGCCTTTCTTGTGTAAACTTTGAGTTATTTCATTAGTGAGTAGGCTAAGAGCATAATCAGCTCTTAGTCGAGTGGTTTTCACCCCAGTTCTTGGGGTTTCCACTATATATCGCCGTGCACTACTTTGTTTTTAGATTTTGATCGTCTTTCACACTTAAAAGAAATCAGAACCGAGTTCGTTTGTTGAACGAAATGGATGACTGTTGGTACCCCCTAAAAAGGGACCATAACAAATACCTTTTGTAAGTTAAATGCTTTTACATTTTTAATTGAATCTCAAAATGTAAATGATGCATTAAAAGTCTCAATTTGGATATATGCAATGCAAACTGAAGTTTTACAAATTTAAATATAGGTTTTTGAGTTTCTTCACCTAAAAATCAGAATGTAATTGGTACAAAATGAATCTTTAAAAATAAATTAGATGAACATTGTAATGTTATTAAAAATAAACCTAGGTTAGTAGTCCAATGGGACTGTCAAGAAGAATGAATAGATTATGAGGAAACTTTTGTTCTAGTAGCGAGGATGAAATTTATTATAATGTTAATTATATTTTATGCTTTAAAGGGTTTAAATTGTACTAAATGGATGTTAAATCTGCCTCCTTGAATGATTTTGTTTCTGAAACTGTATATGTGAAACACCCCCCGATTTTATCTACCCATCGAAACCTGATTTTGTGTTTAAACTGAAAAAGAGCTATATGGTTTTAAACAAGCTCCTAGAACCTGATATGATGGATTAAGTAGTTATTTGATATCTGGTGATTATGGAAAGTTAGTGTGGATAAAACTTTGTATATTTAATGAGTATGTGTAAATTTGATTCTTGTACAAGTATATATTTATTATATCATTTATGGTAGTACTAATGAGAGATTAAATATTGAATTTTGTGATTTGATGTCTAGTAAATTTGAAATGAGTAATTTAGGTGAATTAGCTTTTTTAATGCAAATTAAACAATTAGACAATGAAACTTTTATTTATCAAGCCAAGTATATAAAAGAACTTTTGAAAAAATATGACATTTTAAATGAAAAGTCTATTCTAATGCAAACTATGGATCTGTGCATAAATGAAAATGAAAAATCTGTAAGTGAAATACTCTATAGGAGCATGATACGATCTTTGTTGTATGTGACTTTCTCTAGACCCGATATTTAGTGTGTGCATGTGTATCATATTTCAATCGGATAAAAAATTGTTTCATTTGAAAGATGTAAAAAAGATTTTAGATACCTTCTAGGAACAACAAATATTGATATTTTTTTATCCAAAGTATGATAAGCTCACTGTTTCGGTATTATCTGATGTTGATTACAACATGTGTAAATTATATAGAAAAAGTACTAGTGTGTATTGTTAATTTTGTTTAGTATCTT
Organism: Utricularia reniformis; assembly: GCA_009725065.1. Lineage (NCBI taxonomy): Eukaryota > Viridiplantae > Streptophyta > Magnoliopsida > Lamiales > Lentibulariaceae > Utricularia > Utricularia reniformis. The sequence continues at coordinate 1,104,129 of RWGZ01001492.1, forward strand.
GGTTATGTGAAAAAATGAATACAGTAGGATTGTCCTCAACCGAGGTTTAATATGTTGCACTATCAAATAGTTGAACACAAATATTATGGATAAAAGCCCAATTGTTTGATTATAATGTAAAATTGATTTGTACATATTTTTTGTGATAATACACGTGCAATTAATCTTGTACAAAACCTGATATATTACTCTAGGAGTAATCATATCGAAATTAGATATCATTTTGCTATGATAGCAGGATGCTTCAAATGGTTGGAGGAATCCTCGTCAAACTCGCATCGGATGCAGATTCTTGTTGGACTCGCCCAGGACACGTGTCCTGCCCATAAAAAGGTTATTAATTGGACAAATGTGCAAATGTACATTTATTTAAATAGGTTTAACTAGAGTTTGGTTTTATTGTGGAAAGTACAATCGGTTGAAAAACTTAAACTCAAAATGATGTTCAAAAAATAATATAAAGTATTTAATATAAAATAAAAATAGAAAACTCATCATAGTTTACGAGTCCGATTCTTTTGATAAATCGAATCCCCGCATCCGAGTCGACGAATCCTGATGACGCTACGGTGGTGTCATGCTAACATACTCATTTTGTAAGGGATAGTTGAAAACAATACCCTCTTAAATGTGAGTTAGATCGCAGTAGATCTCAGATTTTACAGGTACAATGCACATTCGAAAAATATCAAGGGGAGATTGTCATTACTGATACATGCCGTAACTTGAGAGGGCATGTACAACTTGATATGAGCATGTATTACATGATTTGTACTTGGGCCTGACTATGTCATGGGCATGTGTTAATGGATATTGATTGATTGACTGGGCCGATAATTGGGCCGTCCATGGTCTTTAACAGTAAGGTGATGAATCCATATATTTAAGCTAGAGTTTTTGCACGTTTCTAAATGATTTGGTCATTGCTTTTTCTCGATGCCACTATGTTGGGCGGTTTGTGCTCTCTCTGTCAATTTGTGCATTCTTGTTGTTGAGCGTTTGTGATTCCATTGACGTTGTTGTGCGCTTCTAGCCTCTGCCGATCTTTTGAGCGTTTTGATAGTTGAGTTTCTGTATTGAAACCTAAACTACGTACTGAGTTTGTGAGTGTTCTTGTGAAATTGTTGTTGTTCACCACTCGAACTTGGACGACTTTCTTATTGTACGTGATTGGTCTTGAAATATGTATAAACCTTTGCTTTCAATATGTTAGGCAATCGTGGAAGCTGTCTTTAAAACTAAGGTTTATGTACACTTACAAAAAACTGAAAAACAATTAGGTTTTTGACTTGGGGTTCTTGAGATTTTTTAACCTCAAACCTCTTTGTGGCATTGGATTTATGTTCTGTTCCTCACAGAAAACTTCTCTTGTTCCATATAACATTGCATTAATATTTGGTGAAGTTTAGTGACTATTCTTTGAGTTACATGCACGGTTGAAATATGTGATCTTCAAATCTGTTTAAGATATGAAGAAACGAGTAAGGAAAGTTTCAGATTTGTAGCAGATCTTGTGGTAACAACAATTATTGCGACGACTGTAACATTGAGCAGTTCTTAACCCTAATCTTGAGTTTTACGGTTTATCGTCTTGTTTACTATTTTTGTTGTTACGTGCATGTTGTTTAGTTGTGTTCTAATTGTGTGAACATTAATAAGTTTCTTTTTGTTTAGTGAAAACTGTAGGTTCTATAATGGATTCCCAAGAAGATCGATTCTAAGATAAGAATCGTAATCGAATATTACTCTAAAATCTAAGTATTCTTTACTTTTTTTAACAAGAACTTAAGTAGGTTTACGTGTAAGATTTCATCAAACCTTTAAGGTCAAAGACCTTAGAATTACGGTATCTTCACAATCCGTTATTTAACTTGAGACATCTCGTAGAGTTTCCGGATGAATTTTCCTTCCTAATCATTTCTAAAGCTCACTATTGGGAGAACTTAACAAGACAAGAATATGTTTATTTCCACACAAATGTCCTCTATTTATAGGGACTAGAAATAAACCAAGAGTCACACAATTCATGACAATTCATGGTTCATTATTCCATTTAATTATTGGAAATCCAAAAGTCATAGAAGTTAATACAATTTATGTATCAACATGTTTATGTATCAATAGTTGATTTGTACACTACTAGTCAATATTCATGATAATGAGACAATTTCTTAATGGATAGAACTTGTACATTGATAAGAACTCTAGGACCGGGTACCCTGTAATGGGTGAGGCCCGATAACTGTTAGGCCAGTTTAAATAATCAAAACGAATTCTCACAGCCCAATTACACCTTTAAGAAGACCGGCCCGATGTTCAACACGGAGGACCGAAGATAACCTTAGTAAAAATAAGCGTTATCTGCCAGCTGGCTCCGCGGTTCGATCCGAACGGTTACAAAACAGTTACAGGCTCACGCGTTCCACGCTTCGGGCCCTGTCACGTTTATCATGCTTCGGGCCCGATCACGCAGACCACGCATCGGTCCCAGCCTCGTTTTACATCCTGCGATAACAACCTCTAACAAACTTGTCAGAGGCGGTTACAGGACGTGGATTACACTCGCCGGCAACTCTATAAATACAGGNTAGCTGATGAAGATCAGAAGAAGTCATCATTCATGACCGAAGATGGCGTTTAATGTTATGTGGTTATGCCATTCGATCTCAAAAATGCTGGAGCAACATATCAAAGATTGGTCAACAAAATCTTTAGAGAATTGATCGGCCATATGATGGAAGTTTATGTTGACGATATGATTGTTAAATCTATGAATGATGAAGACCACCTTTCTTATTTGTCTCGTTGTTTCGAAGTATGCCGAAAATATAAGCTTAAACTAAATCCAAACAAATGCTGCTTCAGAGAAGTGGAAAATTTCTAGGATATTACGTTTCAGAGAAAGGCATAGAGGTTAACCCTGAAAAGGTGCAGACTATCATTGATATGCAACCTCCAAGAAACAAGAGAGAATTTCAGAGGCTTACTGGCCGACTCGCCGCACTAAGCAGATTTATTTCAAAATCCACAGACCGGGCTCTACCTTTTTTCAGAGTGCTAAGAAAAGCAAGACATCTAGATTGGACCGAAGAATGCGATCGAGCCTTCTCCGAGCTGAAGACTTATTTAAGCACTCCCCCGGTGATGGTAAGTTCAACTTGTGATGAACCTTTGAGGTTGTATCTTGTTGTATCAGAAGTTGCCGTTAGCGCAGCTCTGGTGACAATTCGAGACGACATTCATAGACATGTTTATTATGTCATCCATTCTCTGGTATCTGCTGAAACCATATATTCCACCTTGGAGAAATTCATGCTAGCTTTGAAAAAAGTTGTATCCAAGCTGAAACATTATTTTGAAGGTCGAACAGTCTATGTTTATACGGATCAACCTCTGAAGGTGGTCATTAAACAGACGGATTTGAATGAGAGATTGGCAAAATGAGCTATCAAACTCAGTGCTATGTATCTGGAATTCTTGCCCCAAATGGCGATCAAAGCTCAGGTCCTAGCCGACTTTGTGGTTGAAATGACCGGATCGGCCATATATCTTAACGAAGAGGATGATCGATGGACGATCAACGTAGATGGGTCGACCTTCGGAGGAAGAGGAGCGGGTATTACCCTAACAACGGTACAAGGTGACCTTATTCATTCCCCAGTCAAATTTTCCTTTGCTTGAACAAATAATGTGGTAGAATATGAGGCTGTATTATCGAGAATGACATTGGCTCAAAAAATGGGAGTTAGCAGAGTGCGAATGTTCTCAGACTCGAAGTTAGTAGTTGAACAGTTCGCAGGGGAGATTTGAAACTCATGACTAAATGATGAGGTTGTATTGTGCCAAAGTTTTGGAATTATCCAAAAAATTCAATGAGTTTTCTCTTGACCACATGTCACGAGAGCAAAATAAGGTTGACGACGCACTCGCCAGATTGGCTGCGGGCATACATGACATAGAGCCGAGCACTATTTTGGTGCATATCTAGGACCGACCATCGATCGAGATATCAATGACCGAACAGTCTATTGAAGAGATTTGGGCTCTATGCCATGAGCTCCAAGGCTTGAATATTAACACTACTGAATCTCCGGGGGAACCCAATTGGATAGACCTCTTTATTAAATACCTTTCAAACGGCTATCTCCCTGAAGATAAGTCTGAAGCCAGAAGAATAGAAGTTCGGGCTAAGAGATTCATCTTGGTTGGCGGACGCTTGTTTAAAAAGAGTTTCGAGGGCCCGCTTCTGCGCTGCTTATCCCCTATTGAGGCTGAAGCCGTCATGATTTATGTTCATGAAGGGATATTCGGCATTCATTTAGGGGCTCGATCTTTATACCACCGCATCACTAGAGCTGGATATTTTTTGCCAACATTGCTTGCGGATGCCAAGAAATACACTAAACGATGCGCCATATGTCAATACCATGCCCCTATCCCGCAATTGCCTGGGGCTCCCTTATCGGTTACCCCATTGCCTTGTCCGTTTGACAGATGGGGGATTGATATCCTCAGACCTTTCCCTCGGTCAATAGGGCAAAGAAAATTTTGTATCGTAGCGGTGGAGTATTACTCGAAATGGATTGAAGCAGAAACAGTAGCCATCATCTCAGAGAAGGTGGTCAAGCACTTCTTATGGAGAAATATCGTGAGCCACTTCGGGGTTCCCCGAGCGCTCATATCAGATAATGAGACTCAGTTCCGTGGAAAGAGCATACGGGATCTATGCACCAAGTTGGGCATCATCCAACATTTCTCATGAGTACTCCACCCCCAAACTAAAGGACTCACAGAGGTATCTAACAAGGTTATTCTGAAAGGATTGAACACCAAGTTAGAAGATTTCGGAGGTAAATGGTCTGAACACATCTATGAGATCCTATGGGTATACCGAACTACACCTCGTTCAACAACCCAGGAATCACCTTTCTCATTGGTGTATGGTACCGAAGCCGTTAGCCCGGTGGAGGTTGTCATCCGATCACCTCGGATATCTAGGTATGATGAGCATATGAATGGTGAAAGGAGATTATTGGATCTCGAAATGATCGAAGAAAAGAGAGATGCGATTTACGTGCGGATGCGCGCTTATCAGCGAACTATGGAACGGGCCCATAACAAGCGAGTCCTCCCAAGGGAATTCTTTGAAGACGATCTCGTCTTCAGAAGCATGATAGTGCAGAGGAACGTTGGAAAGCTGGACATAAATTTGGAAGGACCGTATCGAATATTAAAGAAATTGGAATCACGTGCGTATAAACTTGAAACATTGGATGGTATAGAGGTCCCCCAAACTTGGAATGTCATGAATTTAAGGCGATATTTCTTGTGAACTTTCGATTAACTTGTTTGACTTAATAAATGTATATTCCTTTAAAAGTAAGCCGAAAACAAGTAAGTACAAAACAAATTATTTCTAATTGAGTGATGGACCGATCTTGAAATTGGGTGACTTAGGACGAATCTGGACTGGTGACCGAAGCTTTTTATCTGCAAGGCTCCCAAGTTGTAGTGACCGCTCTGACGAGTCAGATGCTGATGCACTTGCCTAGTCCCATGGATAAGTTGCGATTCTCCCAGAACTCATTACGAACTAAAACACTCCCTTCAACGACATTCATTCTTGAGAAATGACCCTTGTACTTACGAAATCTACCGCAAAAAGAGAAATGGGAAGGGTCAACATATCGAAACACGAATTCGGTCCTAGTATGGGACATGTTATGAGCAAAAACTTAGCCAATATAACCTACGGGACTTCAGTAGAACCAAGGTTCGGCCAAAGCTTATAATAACTCATATTAAACCTAGACCGCGCCTCTCCAATCAAGTATTCATTCCAAGGACGGAATAAGAGTGATCCGCATACAATGTAAAACGACCGATCCAATCAGAATTGACATGAGTAAGCCAAACATAATATCTGGGACCGATGGGTTAACACCCTATAAGCATCCCCGATCTTATACTTGGTGTTTAAAACACTCTCGTTAATTTGAAACATATTAATTCACTTTAAAGTTAGTTATAACACTTTGTTCTGGCAATTAAAGAGACAAAAGTTGAGAGGAAAGAGTTGTATATTGAAAACAAGGAGCAAAGCAGGTACAAAATACAACTGAAATTTTAATTGTCCTGCCCATCTTCCTTGTCTTCAATTCCCTGCTCCTGCGGTTCGGTCCGGGCCGCGAGCTGCTTCAATTCTTCCTCATGGTCGGCCACCTTTTGGTTGACCGCTCTCTCTATCTCTTCAAAGAGATAGAAGAAAGGGTCTTCTTCCAGAACAGGTTCTTCCAAAGTTTGAATAACCTGAAAATTGTCATCTCTCTCAAGTGACTCGACCGCTTTCCATCGCTCGTCCGAAGGGGAAAGCCCGAACTTCTTTATAACCTGCTCTCGCATGTTATCCATGTATTTAGCAGTATACACCTCGTGTATGTTATCCGCCAAAACGAATAACAGGGGGGACCGAGCGAAGCCTAGGACTGCTTCTCTGACCGAACCTTCGGCCGAAGTGCGGGTTCTTGTCAACTCCTCATCCAAGTTTGCATTCTCTTCTTGGGTCCGAAGGAGAAGTTCGTTCAATTTGTTTCTCTTCTTCTGAGCCCGACCTTAGACTTGGTTGACCTCCTCATCCTTGGCCCGCAGCTTGGTCTCCAGGTCAGAAATTCGCCCCTGAGCTGTTTTTCCTATCTTCTCCAGCTCAGAGACTTTATATGCTAAGAGTGAGACCTCCGTCCCAACTCTTAGCAGTTCACTATCCAGTCGGTCCAGGTCCTCCCGTACCGTAACCAACTCACCATGTTTGATTTCAATTTGCCTTTTCGCAAGGTCAAGTTGATCTTGGAATTTTTTGAACACAAAACTGCCCCCTGGTTCTTCTCCACGGTGATGGCAGTGGTGAAGGCTTTCCTCAGCATCTGCATAAGATAACAAGGTAAAAAAGTGAAGTTTCGGTCCTTCATATATAAAAAAAATTACCTTTGTGGTGAGGTCAAGGAAGCCATCCATGATGTCTTCCCCATACATGTCCGCTTGGACGTTGTCTGGGTTTTGCTCTCCGTAAAGGTGGAAGTCCTTCAGGAAAGCACTTCTCTAGGAGGTTAGTTTCCTCCCCTTACTGAACCTATCTAGTAGGCCCAAAGCAACTCTCCAGTCGGAGTTAGTCTTAGGGTCTGATGCAGACTCCTTTAAAACGATCCCCTTGGTAGGGACCGAAGCGCTCTCCCTTTCTTAAGCCTTTTGGGATCCTTCGGAGCTTCGGAATCGGTCGTCCTCTTCCCTTTTCCCAAGAGGATCGACGGCAGGGAGACGTTCGCCTTAAGGTAAGGACCGAGGAGAACCTTCTCCACGGGAACGGTTCCCTACAGCAATAAAGCAATAGTATTAGCATTGATAAATGAGTTGTTTCCGATCTGATAGAGGCTGGATAAGCTCAAAGAACGAATCTGAGCTTTTATCACCTCCTCTACCACTCCAAATACCCGAAACGCAGGCCCTTCCCCAGTCGAAGGCTGCCCTGTGCAGCGCATGGTCAATGTGCCCGCGCTGGTAGTTTGGATCGGGGGGTTCCCGGACCCCGATGGGACAAGCATACCCCCAGTTGCTGATTCACTCCCATCATCACTCCCCGATGCTTCGCGTTGTCCTTCAGAAGGACGAACCGAAGCAGCCGCCATACGTTTGAAACATGAGCTAGGCATCGTCTCAGTTGAGTCTGCAAAACAAATACATAAGGATCAGGAAAGGATAAAATAAAAACATTACTTCATACCCGATCCTTCTGATGGATCTGAGCTAAAAACATCCCCTTTGGGGCTGGGGCTCCAGTCCTACCCGCGACACCTATTTCTATCAGTCTTTTCTCCCGAATCAGCTCCGTTCGCTTAAGACGTGCTTCGGGAGGGGGGAAACATCGCAAGTGTATTTGCGGTGTACGGACGAGAGGGGTTGAACCTAGTTCGGTCAACCTGACCTATGCGTGGGTGAGTTATGCGTGGCCATACTTTCAACAGGTCCTTTTTTGGGATTGTTATCCACACATAACAAGACTCCCACGTATGGAGAGACTCTTTTTTATCTACTATAGCGCACTCTTTAGTGCGCACCGCTATATAGTATAGCTTGCGGCATCCTAATAGACCCTTACCCCTTCGGGACCCCACCAAGAACAGGTTGAAAAAATGTTTTAAGTTCGGGGCCCTATTCTGTTGGTGGCAATAAAATATGAACGCCACTATATATACATAACTACCCGGAAACAATGCAAAAGTATGGCAGTGAATTTCTTTAAGAACGGTTGCTACAAAAGGATGCAGCGGGAAACGAAGCCCGCACTTCAAAGAAGCGTAACTGACCGGAATAGCGGATGCCGGCACATTCATTTCCTCCGGAAGGAAATAGGGAATATCTTCCCGTTCCTTCCAGATGGAATAATGCGCCGGAATCGGAAACCTAGACCTAAAATCCTCAATGTCCAACTCAGACATGGCTGGGTATCTCATTTTATGAGGAGCCATAGAATATAACTTAACGAAAATCGAAACTAAATGGGTTGAACGTGAAACAGATTGAGGGCGCAGAGAGCTCGATTTGGCAGTTCTTCTTTCGCGAAATGACGATGAGAAAAAACAGTACCCAAAACCTCGATTTAAATATTAATTTCCCAACTAATGGTGAGCTACCACGTAATATTGCCCTAGAAAATGGCAGTACAAGCATACTCATCACGCCTATTGAATCATCGAATATGAAGATGCGCAAATCTGGATATTAATATTTAAAGAATAACAAAGATAACACAAATATACGTTATTGAGTTTTAAATACAAATTAATTCCTACACTTAAGGGAAAGATCGGTCCTCTGGACGCTCACTACGTGCAAGTACGGTCCCATGTTCTCAAGAATGTGTAAACATCATGTGATCGGTCTTGTATCACCTCTACGATGACAATCAAGCCCGAGGGGCTAGTGATGAGAACTCTAAGACCGGGCACCCTGCGACGGATGAGGCCCAATAACGATTGGGCCGATCCGAATGGTGGAAGCGAACTTGTGCAGCCCATTTATACACTTAACAAGAAGCGGCCCGATGTTCCACGAGAGGACCGAAGAAAACCTTGGCGAAATAAAGTGTTTTCTGGTAACTGGCTTCGTGGTTTGGTCCAGGCGGTTACAAACCCGTGCTTTCCATGCTTCGGGCCTTCACACGTTTACCACGCTTCGGGCCCGTTCACGCAGACCACGCCTCGGTCCCAGCCTCGTTTTATATCGCGCGACAACAACCTCGTCAGAGGCGGTTACAGAGCGTGATTTACACACGCCACTATCTCTATAAATACAGAGCGCGACGACGGAAATAGCAGGAGCTTTTTGGACGCGTAAGAACATGCCATTACCCTACCGGAGTTCTTACTGCTTTCTTATTCATTGTCATTTTTATTAAGTCTCTGTTGTATTCTATATGAATTGTTTGATTAGTGAACATGCTATGAGCGTAATTCGCTCTTAGTTAAATAGTTTTCTCCCCAATTCATGGGGTTTCCACTATAAATCGATGTGTCTCTTTATTGTTTCTAGTTTTAATCGTATTCCCTATAAAAAACAAATCAAAACTGAGTTTGTTGGCTGACGAATCGGGTGACTGTTGGTACCCCCTAAAAAGGGACCATAACAAAGATATATTTGCATATATTCTTCCATATATATCACCAGAAATATATATTATTATATATATATATAACCAACAAGATATATCTAAATATCTTCTTCCATATATACAACTAACAAGACATATTTCAATATCTTATTTCATATATTTCATGGGTCAATTAAGGAAATATATTTCTCATTCGATACTCTCAAATCTCGATCCAAGTCTAATATGGCTGCTATCAAATAGACTCATCACAATCGTCCGATCGGTATCCTTAATCGATCGACGAGATCGATCAATCCGATCAACATCACTACTGCTTGTTAGGTTTCCCAGATCGGTCTTCCTTAGACTATTACCCAACATCTATTCCTAACAATAGCCCACTTAGAGTAGGGTGATCCTTCATTCTTCATAGCTAGTCCGTCCGACACTTATGCATCGACATGATGCCTTTTGAAAGTTGAACAACTATTGCCTCCGACTTTCAAGGTTAGTGTCCACCCTCGAAAGTCCTCGTTATCTAAATCAACTGGTGAACCAAGTTAGGGCATACCCCAGCCATAACTTAACCGAAGTGACAAAACCTGTCAACTTCCCCAAAACCGAAGTCTTAGCCTCTAAGGACACTAACATGTCCTTAAGGGCAAACTCAAATTCCTCGGAAGCTTTCCTCGCCTTCTATTGCCTAACCGCAAAAATTAACGGTTCCCTTGTATTCCGATATGCCGTTTGATCTACCATACTCGAATTCGTTTCCGACCGATCAACATTGTTGTCACAGATATCTTTATCGGTAATTGTGCAAGTTTAATAACCAGAATTGTAATTTTACATTAATCTATTACTCTGATACATTAGTTTTTCAAAGTGCTTAAATTGGTCTTAAATGGCCGGGGAGCGAATAATGAAATTGATTTCACCGTTTTGATCGATATAGTTGCGTAATACATATTACTTGGCAAAAATTTTGTGTTTTATATATTAAAGGACAAAAATGATCAAATTATAATATACGTATTTACAAAATAAGATATACTACTAGAAATCTTAAAGAATATAAGATATAGTACTAAAAATCTTGAGGATTCAATCTTATATATTGTTGGAATTTATCTCACATTGATTATAGTGTTGGGAAAATTCACTCTTTTGAAGAAGAAGAGAATTTCCGTTATCCGGGGTCGGATCGAATTGATGCGATGATAACCGAATGTAAATGAAGAAATGTAAAAGACATAAGATTTAGCGTGGAAACCCAAAACCGGGTAAAACCACTTGATCGATAAACCTCGATCGTGAACTCACTATCACAAGAAGAATAGAGATACAATATGTTACGCTATTGATTGTTTGATTACAATTGTTTTCATGAGGCCAATATTTATATAGTCTAAACTATGATATAATCTTGAAAATATTCTATAATAGTCACTTTCTATATATTTGACCGTATCATCCATATATCTAGCTAGCAAGATATATTTGCATATTGATCTCGTCTAAAAATATTTTAAATTGTTTGTTTATGATCAGTCAATTTCTTATGTAATTTTTAATTCAATTATTGTGGGGACACGAGCGATATACGAGGTTGGGCCCAAAATGTGTGAGCTTACGTCCTCGGGAGAGTGAAGATCTACCTTGGTTTTCACTATAATAATTAAAGGATACAAGTACAATTATGAGATAATGATAATCCGAATGAAAACGGTACGAAAAATAATCGAATCCACTCCGTCGGGCCGTGGACCAAGCTAGTCGCGAGTTTTTGGCAAAAACTCGTGAGTAGTCACACAATGTAGCGACCATGTACACAATCTCGCGAATTAGGGCGAAAAGTCGCGACTCCATGGGGTCAAGTGATGAAAAGTCGCGAGTCGGGTGGCCATGCAACAAAATCTCGCGACTACGGGCATGTATATATGTGTTCTCGCGACTTTTTTAGCATGAAGTCGTGAATTTTGGGATTCAATGAGGGGTCTCAAGACTTTTTGTACAAAAAGCCACGACTAGAACAAAAACTCTCGAAACTGGAAGCTTTGGGAATCGTACCAAGAGTCTGAACCCTTTTCTAGGGCCTAGGATATGTATTTATACAAAAACTCGGCCCAATAAGTCAACTTAAGGTTCAAAAGCCCAATATTAGTCAAATTAACCCAACTTACTTAGAAAATATCCAATTAAACCGGAATGACTGTCACAGCGTCCCGAAACTTCGAGAATGCAACCTAATTGAACACTACTAGCATGTAATATCGAGAAAATACATGGGAATACTCTTTACTAGTTCATCGTCTCCAAATGATTAGGAGATAGCCAAAAATATCGCCTTAGGTCGCCAACGAGCTCTCCGAGTACCAAATTACGAAAATACCATTGGTATCATTTCCGACCGAAATCATCTAAAACATCTCAAAATACCATCAGAATCCTCATACGTAGGCCCGGTATGTCTAAATAATGAGAATACCCCCGAAATCACATAACTCAATAAATATAATAAAAAATCAAAAATGTCATTTAGCCATTTCAGACGAGTCCCGGGGGTATTATAATTACATAAATAACCCCGAGCAATATCAATAGTCACCTGGGTTGCAGATTCAGATTCTGAGTCGTAAACCACATTATATTGGCTTGTTTAGAAGTTCATTACTGGTGCATACTCTTTTTAAGAAACCCATGGGTAAAGTCAAAATCGTCTCGCTGACATTAATGGTATCAAATTTCTAGTTCAATAGAGAATTTCACGACTTTTCAACTCGGAGGGTGTGCTCTTACACATATCTCTCTTTATTTTGCGTACCGACGTTTAATTATACACTGAAATTCTGCTGCACCGTTTCGATTCGTTAATCTTCCAATCGAACATAGAAAATATTTTTTACTGTCTATCAAGAGGTTTCAAAATCTCAGCGTGGAGCTCTGACTTTTTTGCTTCATCAAAGTCTAGTTGCTCACATCTTAGGGGGTTCGGTAGACTCCTCAACTTCGCAAATCAATCTTGTTCCCATTGTGATTATTACTCTACGACCTCAGAGTTAATATGTATTTCTCCTGCATATGATATCCCCACGTTCGAACGAGAATACCACTTTCTCACATCCGCTAGGAGGTTGGTACTTACTCCTTTGTCATTCTCATTATTTTGGGGCAATTATTTTATGCTTGTGGTCGATCGTGTGTATCTCTTATATGCAGCCCAATTACCGGCTACCTATAAAGGCCATTTTCTATATAGTATCCTTGCTTTCTTATTAAGGGGCCGCTGAAATGAAGAAGGTCAGGTGTCTGAACTCTATGAGTTATAAGAAAAGAAAACCGAGAATCCCCAACTGGGAATCATATAGGGACAATATGAAACTAGGCCAATAAGGTAAAATGTGAAACTAAAGTGTGATGGCCCCGGGTGCAAGTATATACCGGCGGCGAGAGTGTGATGGCCCCGGGTGCAAGTATCTATACCGGCGGCGAGAGTGTGATGGCCCCGGGTGCAAGTATATACCGGCGGTGAAAGTGTGTTGGCCCCGGGTGCAAGTATATACCGGCGACGAAAGTGTGATGACTCCGGGTGCAAGTTTATACCGACGGGACAATGTGATGTTGCGGTGCAAGTTGGTACTGTGATGACCCCGGGTGCAAGTTTATACCGGTGGGACAATGTGATGTCGCGGTGCAAGTTGGCACCGTGATGACCCCGGGTGCAAGTTTATACCGGTGGGACAATGTGATGTCGCGATGCAAGTTGCCACCGTGATGACCTCAGGTGCAAGTTTATACCGGCGGGACAATGTGATGCCGCGGTGCAAGTTTATACCATGATGACCACGGTGCAATGCCGATGGGATAGTGTGATGCCGCGGTGCAAGTTTATACTGGGGGGAAAGTGTGATGATCTCGGGTGCAAGTTTATACCGGCGGGACAATAACACGCAAGTGAATTGCTGGCACTTCGTGAGGTCCTATGAGAATGAGATGACCTCGTGTGTCAGTTTATACCCGAAGAAAATGAGCAAGTGAATTGCTAGCGCTCTGTAATGCCTTATGAGATATTTTACATTCCTATGAGAATTAATGGGTGCTTGCTAAAATTCATGAACGTGTGATTGAATTGGGGCGCTAAATGAAGCCCAAGATTGATGGGTGTTTGTTGAGACCCAAGTGCACGATGAATTGGGATTCTCAGTTAGGCTAGAGATTACTTGGCATGGGTAAAATCCGTGAGTGAAAGTGATATCGAACGCTAGTTGTGCTCTACGGAAGATATTCTTGTCTATGGAAAAAATGGACGAATTATGATCAAGGGATTTGATGAATTGTCTTACGGCACGGTTCTCAAACTATCACATCTATGATTGAGTATCCTTAATCGTTATACGAGAGGCCGAACGATTACCCAATAACAAGGAATACTGTGTTATTTACGACAAGGCGAATAATATTTATTATCGGAGAAATTACGAAGTCACGTTATGAAATGACTCCATTTGTTAAACTGGCCACGTTATGGTCATATTACATGGTTTCATTATTTATGACCGCATATTTTAATTCACAATCAAACTGACCAAGTGATGGTCTTATGGTATCAATTCTCGTTAGTTATAATCAGACACTCACAGATATTACTGAAATTGTAAAGTGATACCCCTATAAATGGACCATTGTCTGAAAAATCTATCGTCCGGCTTAATCATCTACACATTCAGTTACTTACTGATAGATCATGTTCATATATTTCATTCGGATAAAAGATCAGAATGGCCAAATACTCACCCTATGGTATGTGATCTAGTCTAAAAATATTTTGGGTTTTTATTTTTAGATCAGTCAATTTATAATTTACTCGAAATTAGATTGTTGTGAGGACACGGGCGATATACGAGGTTGGGCCCACGATGTGTGAGCTTACGTCCTCGGGAGAGCACAGCTCTACCTTGGTTTCCACTATAATAATCAAGTGATACAAATACAATGAGATGATAATGATAACACGGGCAAAAACCGCTCGAAAAACGATCGTAAACACTCAGTCAGGCTCGAAAAACTGGCAGACGCGAGTTGTGGGCAACAACTCGCAGGAAACACTGTTTCAGCAACAAGTCGCAATTGGAATAGTGCAGAATCGATAAGTCACGACTGGAATAGTGCAGAGTCAATATGTCTCGACTGGAATAGTGCAGAGTCAATAAGTCTCGACTGGAATAGTGCAGAGTCGATAAGTCGCGACTGGAATAGTGCAGAGTCAATAAGTCTCGACTGGAATAGTGCAGAGTCAATAAGTCTCGACTGGAATAGTGCAGAGTCGATAAGTCTAGACTGGAATAGTGCAAAGTCGATAAGTCTCGACTGGAATAGTGCAGAGTCCATAAGTCTCGACTGGAATAGTGCAGAGTCGATAAGTCTCGACTGAAATAGTGCAGAGTAGATAAGTCGCGACAGGAATAGTGCAGAGTCCACAAGTCGCGACTGGAATAATGCAGAGTCAATAAGTCGCGAAATGAATAGTGCAGAGCCAATACTCGCGATTACGTGCGATAAGTCGCGACTACGTGCGATAAGTCGCGAATATACAGCACTGAAAGGTGAAGTCTTGCCTTGGGAAGCGTGATAATGGTCTGAACCCGTCCAAATGCACCGGACCTTGTATTTATAGAGAAATCCAGCCCAACTTAACTTATTTGAGCCCATAAACCTAATTTACTTCACTTAGCCCAAATTATTTAAATAACCTCCAATTATAATATAATAAATGTCATACTGATCCCGAAGTTTTGGGAACCAATCCCGATCAAGATATTAGTCGGAAATACGATTAGAAAATACCGGAAAAACTCGTATATCAGTTCTGTGCCTCCAAACAGTGAATACGCAGCCACATAACACCATTACACCCCGCCGATGTGCTCCTGGGTGGCAAATTACGAAAATACCCCTGGCCTCGTCCGGGGCCGAAATAACCCAAAACATCTCAAAACACTTGCAGAAGCTTTAAATGGGGCCCAGCGAGCCAGAATTGCGAGAATACCACCCGAGAATGCTTTGCGATAAAATATAAAAATACCGAAAATACAAGATAACCACGTCGGACGAGCCCCCGGGTAAGGATAAATACAAGAGAATATACCCGGGTAATATCAATAGTCCCCTGGTTTTCAGATTCAGATTCTGAGTCGTAAACCATACATCAACAGCTCGTCCCGAAAGTCGATTATCGTTCTGGAGTCCTGCCGAAGAAATCCTTAGAATGGTTGAAATTCTCTCGTCAATACGATCGTTTTGACACTAAGTACGTCAGATTCTAAGTTCGGGTGAAAATTTCGGGATTTTTCGACTCGGGATATCGCCTCTATAAATACACTGTTCGCCCCTCATAACTCATTTTCTCGTGCGGACTTCTGAGCTCTCGCGACCTATTGCAATTACTGTGCTATCCGCGACATATCTTACTGTGCTTATCGCGACGATAACTCGCGACTACCTCAACAGACTTACCTCCAACACTCGCGAGTACTGTACAAATCGCAACTAAACTTCAGTAAGTCGCGACTCCTGGACCAGACTGATAACCACAACTCGCGAACACTATACAACTCGCGACTATTCTTCCACAAGTCGCGACTACAGACTTGAACAGTAATTCTCGCGCCTTTTCGCCAACAACTCGCGAGACACTTAATAAAATTTGTAAAAATAATTTCAAAAAATAAATTTGAATTAAATTTACCAATGACTTCCGATCGCACCGAATCCTCGGGCTCCGCCACTACTTCATCCTCAGATCATTCGGACTCCTCATCCGGTTCGGGGAGTTTCGATTCTATCACAGCCCCTTTTCCTCCTTGCCTTTCCACAATAAACTCTCATTTTTTTAGAGGATAACTCGTCTTGAAAACACCCTCGGCCCTCAAAACTCCGCGGTTAAAGCCCTCAAATCCTTTAACCAACCTTATAGCATGCTTGCTCGGAAGTGGACATTGATTCTTGAACAGTATTATCTCCCTTCCGACTGTGTCTTATACCAACCTGAGTCTACTGACCATATTTTGACACCTCCGATCGCCACCCACACTGTTTCTCTTGAATACTTAGAATGTGGCCTTCGTTTCCATCTTCATCTTTTCCTTGTTGAATTGCTCTCGCATCTACAAATTCATCTTTTCCAACTGAACCCTAATTCAATTTCTCTTGTCGTCGCCTTCATAATATTCATGGAGGTGAATTCTATTTCTTTGACCATAGACCTTTTCTTTCAAATCTTCCACATTAGTACTGCCGTCAATTTTGGTGCCCAAGGTTGTATATTTTTCCTCCCGAGGCACAAGACAAGCCCGTTCCCTTTTTCTACTCCCCACTCCAATCACGACCGGAAGAAACACTTCTTTTTCGTCTGCGGTGTGGGGGATACGAGGCTGTCTCCTCTGAGTCTTCCTTGGCGGTTCCCCGTTGAAGGGGAACCATTTTTTCCCGAAGCCTACGGCCCTCTTCCTCGGACGGCCCTTCCGAGACCTCTGAGGAAGGCACTCCTCGATTGCGTTAGGTCCGACGGCGCTGACTGGACCGTGAAGACCTTATTCTACGCCCCGATCCTGGTTGCTTTCAACCTCCTTCCGGTCCCTCCCCATTTTAGTAGAGAGCTACTAGGTATCTGAACCGTATATTCATATCGGGGCTAAACTTGATATTCGATAAGAAAGAACCTTAGGGACTTAATTTAACTTGTTTCAAATATCCACTTCGCGTATCTCACTTAACTTACTTGTCTTGCAGATAAAATAATGGCTCCAGCTAAGGATCCATCAAAGAAGGGGGACCGGCTGAATTTCCTCCGTGACCTACTTGCGGAGGATGATGAGCTCATCTTCGAGGCACCACCGGGGACTCGGAACCGAACTGTCGCGGCCGAGCTGGCGTCAAGTTTACAAGAAGCGGCATCCCCGACTGGGGAAATAAGATGCGACATTCCTCCACCACCACAATCTGCTGCAACGGTGGCCAATCCCGAGCCGGTAAATGAGGAGCCGGTTGCAGCAATTACTGAGAGTCCCGAAGACCTAATCCCCCTTGTCTCGGCGATTAGAGTACGTTGTTGAGGAGCCACCCCCGATGAAGGCATGTATGACTTTGCCGAAACATTAGTGGATATCATCGGGGACGATGAGGAGGGCGAGATTAGCGAGGACCAACCGATGGACCCGGTGGTGGAGGAAATCTACCAAGAAATCCGCCCGGAGGGAGAGACCAGCCAAGGCACCCGTCCGGACAAGGGGAAAAGACCGGCGGAGGATCCCACCGTCTTGGAGATCGCGGAACCCATTAGAAAGAGTGGGTTAACCGCCGAATTTATCGACGCCTTCCGTATACATGATATCCCGAGACTGACGGTTAAGGAATGGCTCGATATGGGACGCCGGGCCGGCTTTGTATTGGTAAAGGACGGACTCACCTTTCGAATTCCGAGATGTGACAACGTATCGAGTCGTCCGGCCCTGGCATACTTGGAGCGGAACCCGGAGTTGCCGCCTCGTGGTCGGGATGACCACACGGTGTTTACCGACTTGGTCGGTTAATGAGTCAGACTGCGACGATGCGTCGTGCCATTGGGGAGGTTCGTCGCGACACTAGCAATGACTTCTTTATAACTTTATCTTTTGCGCCGTATGTACTAACCCTTCTTGTTTTCATTTCATATGGAGCGCACCATAATCGAGTTGGGCACCGCAGCTGCAGTAGGGGAATACTGTATGCTCATACATTCGGAGCTTGACTCGCTAGACATTATTGTGGAGCAAACCAAAAAGGCGGCGGAGAAGCTGATGCAGGATCAGCGAGATAAGCATGCTCAGGAGATGACAGCACTCCGAGAAGAGCATAGCAAGGCGATCGAGTCTTTACTTCGAGCTCATCGTAGCGAACTGACGGAGAACTCCGCCTTCCACATCGGGCAAAGGCATGCCCTTGAACAATCCATAGACACCATCTAGATGAATGAGAAGTACGCACAGGACAAGTTAAAGGAGATCCGAGAGCAAACTGAGGAGAAACTGAGGAAGGCCAAAGAAGAAAATGCGGCCGATAAAAAAGCTCTCGGGAAAGCCATGGAGGAGGTCAAAGAACTAACAACAAAGACTGAAAGCCTCCAATCTATCACCGATCGACTCCGGGCACGAATCACCAAGCTGCCGTCCCAGATTAACGACTGCTTCCGAAAGTTAATATGGGAGTACACAGTACACTCCCCTACTTTCCGGAATCTATGGGCGTTAGCTAATGCCAAGTTGAATGTCCTGTACTTCTTAAGAGGGAGTGTCCAGACGCAGAGAGTCCTAGGCATGTCCCTTACAGCTGAGGAGGAAAAGAAACTCGACCCCAGACTCACCGGGAAGTTCGAGTTTGTACCCGGTGAGGACATGTTGGATTGTTCACAGGATCCGTTCGGGGCGCTACATTTCAACTTGGATGAAGATCTTCACCAGCAGCTCTACTCGGAGGATGTCGAAACAGAAGAGGGCCCATCTCCGGATTCATTTATAAGGTTGGCTACTTTATTTCCGGAGCCAGTGGGCCCCCTGGTGGCGGAGCTCCTGAAAGATGCTGATGTGATGGCGGCGTATGACCCTCAGATATATACTCCCGCTAGTGTGACTGTAGCTCGGGAGCGCCACGAAGACGAAATGGCAAGGTTCGCCTCCAAGAAATTGGCCACTGCGAGGCCTCAAGAAAAAGGCGTTAACCCTTCATCGTCCCAAAAAATAAAGCTGGTGAAAAAGCGCCAAAGTGGGCCTGGTGAAGGCTCAGGCTCCCAGAAGAAGAAGAAATAAACTTCCATATATGTTTTCTTCACTTTTGTATTTTCTCCCCATTTTGTATTCTCCATGTGTATAAAATTCGTTTTTGTTTTCCTTTCAATTTCTCCACTGTACTTTTAACAAAGAAACATACTCTGAATAATATAACCTCTCCTCTTATCAACTTTCTTTTCTCGCCACATTCTTCAAGAGATATATAACTCCGAATAATTCAACTCAAGAAATACGCTTCCGAGATAGTAAGAATATATATGAATCTCCGGTATGGATGCTCAATAATAACGCATACAATACTAATACCAATGATGCGTTAAAGTCCCCAGTGTAGCGGGGCTTGTATAAGTCTGCGATAACTCTAAGGCGAACACCTCATTAAAATGAGTAGGTACGTAAAATAAGTCCACCGCTCTACCTTCACCAATATATCTTTGCCACCTGTATACACTTACACCCGGGGCCATCACACACTCGCCACCGGTATATACTTGCACCCGTGGCTATCACACTCTCGCCACCGGTATATACTTGCATNGCCAAGAAATCCGCCCGGAGGGGGAGACCGGCCAAGGCACTCGTCCGGACAAGGGGAAAAGACCGGTGGAGGATCCCACCGTCTTGGAGGTCGCGGAACCCAACAGAAAGAGTGGGTTAACCGCCGAATTTATCGACGCCTTCCGTATACATGATATCCCGAGACTGACGGTTAAGGAATGGCTCGATATGGGACGCCGGGCCGGCTTTGAACTGATAAAGGACTGACTCACCTTTCGAATTCCGAGATGTGACAACGTATCGAGTCGTCCGGCCCTGGCATACTTGGAGCGGAACCCGGAGTTGCCGCCTCGTGGTCGGGATGACCACACGGTGTTTACTGACGTTGGTCGGTTAATGAGTCAGACTGCGACGATGCGTCGCGCCATTGGGGAGGTTCGTCGCGACACTAACGATGATTTCTTTATAACTTTATCCTTTGCACCGTATGTACTAACCCTTCTTGTTTTCATTTCAGATGGAGCGCACCATAATCGAGTTGGGCACCGCAGCTGCAGTAGGGGAATACTGTATGCTTAGACACTCGGAGCTCGACTCTCCGGATATTATTGGAGAGCAGACGAAAAAGGCGGCGGAGAAGCAGTTGCAGAATCAGCGAGATAAGCATGCCTAGGAGATGGCAGCACTCCGAGAAGAGCATAGCAAAGCAATTGACTCTTTGCTTCAAGCTCACCGCAGCAAGCTGACGGAGAATTCAGCTTTTCATATTGGGCAACGGCACGCCCTTGAGCAATCCATAGAAACCCTCAAGGTCAACGAGAAGTACGCACAGGACAAGCTGAAGGAAACCCGAGAGCAAACTGAGGAGAAGCTGAGGAAGGCCAAAGAAGAAAAAGCAGCCGATAAGAAAGCTCTCGGGAAAGCCACAGAGGAGGTTAAAGAGTTAAAAGCAAGGAATGAAGGTCTCCAATCCGTCACTGATCGACTCCGGGCACGAATCACCAAGTTGCCGTCCCAGATCAACGACTGCTTCCGGAATTTAATATGGGAGTACACAGTACACTCCCCTACTTTTCGGAATCTGGGGGCGGTAGCCCATGCCAAGTCGAATGTCCTGTACTTCTTACGAGGGAGTGTCCAGACGCAGAGAATCCTGGGCATATCCCTGACCGCTGAGGAGAAAAAGAAACTCAATCCCAAGCTCAATGGGAAGTTCGAGCCTATACCTGGTGATGACATGCTGGATTGCTCACAGGATCCGTTCGGGGCGCTACACTTTAGCTTGGATGAAGATCTTCACCAGCAACTTTACTCGGAGGATATCGAGACGGAAGAGAGCCCATCTCCGGATGCGTTTAGGAGGTTGACTACTTTATTCCCGGAGCCAATGGGCCCCCTCGTGGCGGAGCTCCTGAAAGATGACGATGTAATGGCGGCATATGATCCTCAAATATATACCCCCGCTAGTGTGACTGGAGCTCGGGAGCGCCACGAAGATGAAATGGCGAGGTTCGCAGCCGCCAACCCTCCATCCTCCCAAAAAATAAAGCTGGTGAAAAAGCGCCCCAGCGGGCCCGGTGAAGGCTCAGGCTCTCAGAAGAAGAAGAAATAAACTTCTATATCTGATTTCTTCAGTTTTTGTATTCTCTCCTTATTTTGTATTCCCCATGTGTATAAAATTCGTTTTTGTTTTCCTTTCAATATCTCCACTTTACTTTTAACAAAGAACCATACTCGGAATAATATAACCTCACGCCTTCTCAACTTTCTTTACTCGCCACATTCTTCAAGGAATATATAACACGAATAATTCAATCCAAGAAATACGCTTCCGAGATAATAAGAATATGCCTGAATCTCAAGTAGGAAGGCTCAATAATAACGCATATAATCAGAATAGTGATCCGTAAGAGTCTCCAGTGTAGCGATGCTTGAATAAGTCGGCGATAACTCCAAGGCGAATGCCTATTTAAAATGAGTAGATACCAAAAATGAATCCACCGCTATGCCTTTACAAATATATCTTCGCCACCAGTATATGCTTACGCCCGGGGCCATCACACTCTCGCCACCGGTATATACTTGCAACCGGGGCCATCACACACTCACCACCGGCATATACTTGCACCCGGGGCCATCACACTCTCGCCAAAGGTATATACTTGCACCCGGGGCCATCACACTTTCGGCCCGTTCATAAAACGGTGTCATTTGGCCTGTCAATAAGACGGTGCCATCGTACTCTTGACCCGTTCATAAAACGGTGTCATTCAGCCCGTCCATAAGACGGTGCCATCGCACTCTCGACCAGTTCATAAAACGGTGTCATTTGGCCTGTCCATAAGACGGTGCCATGCGGAAGTGGACCAACCTCCGGCGAGGGCGCGACCCTCGTCGGCGTGTCATGGAGGAGTCAGGTATATACTTACACCCTGATTTGCCACGGAAATATACATAACAACAAACAGGCCTCTTAACATATTCCAACAGTCATTATGTATAGACGGTTCTGCCGCGGACAGGAAGACTCATCATGTTCAAAATATTTTGACACAGTATTTAATTTGACGAGTTTGAAAATGATCGACTATAAGACAGGTGGTACATTGCGTTTCTAATCTAACTTATTTAATTTGTTCCATCCTCCTTCGTACTAAAGTGCAATGGACCTACTCCTACCTTACCAGTCCCCTAGTCGATTGAATTCATGTCGTCAAAAAAGATACTTAAAAAATTAGAATATGACCACAAACAGAGTGGAAATTTTTATTTTCAAAAAGATCGATGAGTCACGTCTATACATAATACTTGCGCAAATTAGAAATATGCCAAGTCCGTGGCAGCTCCTCCCCGCTNTGGTGAAAAAGCGCCCTAGCGGGCCCGGTGAAGGCTCAGGCTCTCAGAAGAACAAGAAATAAACTTCTATATATGATTTCTTCAGTTTTTGTATTCTCACCTTATTTTGTATTCCCCATGTGTATAAAATTCGTTTTTGTTTTCCTTTCAATTTCTCCACTGTACTTTTAACAAAGAACCATACTCGGAATAATATAACCTCACGCCTTCTCAACTTTCTTTACTCGCCACATTCTTCAAGGAATATATAACACGAATAATTCAATCCAAGAAATACGCTTCCGAGATAATAAGAATCTGCCTGAATCTCAAGTAGGAAGGCTCAATAATAACGCATATAATCAGAATAGTGATCCCTAAGAGTCCCCAGTATAGCGAGGCTTGAATAAGTCGGCGATAACTCCAAGGCGAATGCCTATTTAAAATGAGTAGATACCAAAAATGAATCCATCGCTCTGCCTTTACAAATATATCTTCGCCACCAGTATATGCTTACGCCCGGGGCCATCACACTCTCACCACCAGTATATACTTGCACCCGGGGCCATCACACTCTCGCCACCGGTATATACTTGCTCCCGAGGCCATCACACTTTCGACCCGTTCATAAAACGGTGTCATTTGGCCCGTCCATAAGACGGTGCCATCGCACTCTCGACCCGTTCATAAAATGGTGTCATTTGGCCTGTCCATAAGACGGTGCCATGCGGAAGTGGACCAACCTCCGGCGAGGGCGCGACCCTCGTCGGCGTGTCATGGAGGAGTCAGGTATATACTTACACCCTGATTTGCCACGGGAATATATATCACAACAAACATGCCTCTTAACATATTCCAACAGTCATTATGTATAGACGGTTCTGCCGCGGACAGGAAGACTAATCATGTTCAAAATATTTTAACACAGTATTTAATTTGACGAGTTTGAAAATGATCGACTATAAGACAGGTGGTACATTGCGTTTCTAATCTAACTTATTTAATTTGTTCAATCCTCCTTCGTACTAAAACGCAATGGACCTACTCCTACCTTACCAGTCCCCTAGTCGATTGAATTCATGTCGTCAAAAAAGATACTTAAAAAATTAGAATATGACCACAAAAAGAGGGGAAATTTTTATTTTCAAAAAGATCGATGAGTCACGTCTATACATAATACTTGCGCAAATTGGAAATATGCCAAGTCCGTGGCAGCTCCTTCTCGCTCATATTTGCGATTTTGTACGTTCCATCCTTCACTACGGCCGTTACTCTGTACGGTCCTTCCCACTTTCGATCCAACTTGCCAACATGCTTTGAGACTTCCACTTTCTTAAGAATCAAGTCTCCAACTTTTAACAACATAGGTCGAACGCCTTTGTCGTGCCTATCGCGGATATCATCAATATAGTGAAGGTCCAACTTTCTCATATCCTCGTTCAACACCTCGTCATAAGCGATAACTCTTTCCGATAAAATTGTCACTTCAACCGGAGACACGGCCTCAGAGCCATATACTAAAGAGAAAGGGCTGAATCCGGTAGTGGACCTAGGTGACGTCCGATATGCCCACATCACATTATGCAATTCATCCACCCAAGAGCCTTTGGATTCATCTATCCGTGTTTTCAACTGTTATAGGATAATACGATTGATAACCTCTGTAAGCCCGTTTGTTTCTGGGTGTGCCACGGAGGTAAACCGCTGTTCAATTCCATAACTCTCACACCATTCATTAACCCTCTTTCCGGCAAATTGCGTTCCATTATCCAAAACCAGAATCCTGGGAATTCCGAATCGGCACACAATGTACCTCCAAAGGAAACTGATAACCTCCTGTTCCCGAACGCGTGATACATCTTCAACCTCTATCCACTTAGAGAAATGCTCCACAGCCACGATGCAGAACTTCTTTTGGCTAGGTGCCTTCGGAAATGGTCCTAAAATATCGATGCCCCACATATCGAAAGGGCATGTTGTCGGTAAAGGTTGCATATTAACTCTCGGTACATGATGCACGTTTGAGTGGAACTGACAAGCGGAACAAGCCCGAACAAAATTCACACAATCCTTCACCAGTGTTGGCCAAAAATAACCGGCCCTCTTAACCTTGTTCGCCAAGGATCGACCTGCTGAATGATCACCACAGTCCCCATCGTGAACTTCCTCTATAACGGCCTTTGCCTGTACTGGGGACAAACATCGAAGATATGGGCCTTCGAAATTCTTCTTATACAACTTATCACTCCTACACATCACATTATAACATGATCGCGCCAGCTCCTGATCTCCCTTCATCTTCCCAACCCTTAATTGTGTTGGGAACTTCATCATCAAATGCGGTTGAGACACCACAGCTCCGAATAAGTTTAAACAACTTCTCCCCAGGATTGCATTATATGGGAGTATAGGGAGATCCACTACCACAAACTCCACCATCAAAGTTCTTGATATTTCGGGATCGCCCAAAGTCACCGGCAGAAAAACAGATCCCTCAACCGCAACAACGCTATTATTAAAACCAACTAGTTTTGTGTGCACAGGTTGGAGTTGGGTGGTTCCTTTCAGTGCCATCTGTTCAAAAGCTGCAAAAGTCAAAATATTTGTAGCAGCTCCGGTGTCCACCAACACTCGTGAGACAGGATGATTACAATAATAGGAGAGACGACTAACACATCGTCTTGTGGGGAGAAGACCCCAGATAAATCCTCCGGTCCGAAAGAGATTTTCATCTTGTCCAAATCTGTCAACTGGACCATGTTCACTTCCATAAAACGCCCTTTTTGATGTAATGCCTGATAAGAACGTTTGCGGGCGCGATTCGAATCGCCGACACTTTTTCCCCCGGCGATAGTCATAATGTTGGGGCCTAAGTTTCCCCAACTCGGTTGGGTATTTTCAACATTCAAAATAGGTTGACCCTGGTTGGGGTCAACCGAAGGAGGAGGAGGTAGTGCTTGTTGATTCGCCGGGGCTGGTGGATAAGCATCATACTCATACCCCTGATGATTCCTTTGCGTCTGATACCTGCCGCGACCACGATAGTTGTTTCCTCTCCTTCCACCTCTCTGATTCTGTCTACCGCCATTAAAGAATCCTATCTGGCCACCACCTTGACGTTGGCCACGCTGTCCTCCATAACCGCGTCCTCTTACATTTGGCCGTGGCGCTTCGGCCCTTGGGGGTTTGGGTGCCGCCCCCTCCGGAATCTCGATTTTTCCCAGCTTAGGCTCGGGTAGAGCCTCCACAGTACTGATCAGTTCATCGAGTTGACCCAATTCCAGCAACCTTTCCACTTCAGACATTAATTCTTGACAATCATTCGTTGTGTGTCCAAAGCTCCGATGAAAACTGCAAAATACTTGGGACTCGTAAGTCCCCTGCGTTGGTTCTTGTAAGGGAGGGGGATAGCGGAGAGATCCACTCTTCTTCTGCTCAATGATGGCGAAAATCTGTTCATAGTTGTATGTCGGAAACACTCTCAACTTAGACTTTGTAGGCATCTTATCCAGCCCACGACATGCAACAATATTGTGGGACCCATACGCCCGTACTTCAATCACTCCGTGATCTCGCAAACCTTCATCTTCCCGGATGTATTGTGTGCATCTAGTCTAAAAATATTTTGGGTATTTATTTTTAGATTAGTCTATTTTTAATTTACTCGAAATTGGATTGTTGTAGGGACACGAGCGATATACGAGGTTGGGCCCACAATGTGTGAGCTTACGTCCTCGGGAGAGCAAAGCTCTACCTTGGTTTCCACTATAATAATCAAACGGTACAAGTACAATGAGGTGATAATGATAATACGGGCAAAAACGGCTCGAGAAATGATCAAATCTGCAGTCGCGTTCCACTGGGCGCGAGTGAACAGTGTCAGTTGCGTTCGACTGGACGTGAGTGAACAGTGCAGGCAGGAAGCTCGGCTTTCGCATTCGATTGGTCGCGACTAGGCACGACCGGGCGCGGCTCTGCGCAATTGGACGCGGCTAGGCGTGGTTGGGCGCGACTGGACGTAGCCAGGCTCGATTGGGCGCGGCTAGACGCGTTTGGACGCGAGTCGGAGGTAAAGTTCTGCCTTGGGAAGAGTGATAAAAGTCTGAATCTCGTCCAAGTGCACCGGACCTTGTATTTATAGAGAAATCCAGCCCAACTCCACTCACTTGAGCCCATAAGCCTAGTTTACTCCACTAAGCCCAAAATAATTAAATATTATCCAATTATAATATAATAAACGCCATGTTGATCCCGAAGCTTCGGGAACTAATCCCGGACAAGATATTAGTCGGAAATACGATTAGAAAATTCCCGAGAACCTCGTATGTCAGTTCTCTGCCTTCAGATAGCGAATACGCAGCCACATAACATCATTGCACCTGATCTGTGCGCTCCCAGGTGGCAAATTACGAAAATACCCCTGGCCCCGTCCGGGGCCGAAGTGACCCAAAACATCTCAAAATGCTTACAGAAGCTTTATACGGGGCCCGGCGAGCCAGAATTGCGAGAATAGCACTTGAGAATGACATCCGATAAGAATATGAAAATACCGAAGATACCAATAACCACGTCGGACGAGCCCCCGGGTAAGGATAAACACAAGGGAATATACCCGGGTAATATCACAAACGATGAAAATTTGATTCGGAAAAAAATGTATATATATGAAAAATATAGTTAACAATGTAAGACGGTGAATCAAAATTTGTAAATTGCATAAAAGTCTCGAAATTGATATAATGTGTGATTTTGGCTTCCATGTTTCAAAATTGCGTTGTTGATCCACGAACTTCCAAAAACGTTTATATTGAATTATAATAATCGTTAATTTTTTAAACGTCTCAATAGTTTATATTGATCAATTAACCTTGAAAAAAAATGAAATGACAATGTTTCTAAACTTTGAAAATTTTAAAAATAATGCATAAATTATCAAAATCACTTATACGAAAAACCACTACTATTTACTCTATAGTCATTTTTAAACGGTTTTGAAACTTCAATGGGTTCTCATGCAAATTACAAACTTTGGGGACATCGCTTTTACATTATCTTAAACATTGGG
Organism: Utricularia reniformis; assembly: GCA_009725065.1. Lineage (NCBI taxonomy): Eukaryota > Viridiplantae > Streptophyta > Magnoliopsida > Lamiales > Lentibulariaceae > Utricularia > Utricularia reniformis. The sequence continues at coordinate 1,131,991 of RWGZ01001492.1, forward strand.
GGCCAATGTCGTAATTTTCTCATAAAAAATAATGAGTAGAATGCATAATGCATTTTCAGAATCAAGTCTGAACTTGATTATGTATTATAGTTAAAAAACCAGAATACATTATGATTATAATTCATAATTAGAATTTAAAATGGATACTGTTCTGTTTCAAAAAACAGATTATGCATTCTGTAATGCATAATCTGTTTTCATAATTTGTGCAGAACACAGCCTACGACTCAAAACTTGATTAATTATTGAATAAACTAAATAATATTTTAGAACAAAAATAGAAATACACAATTTTATATTACAAATGTCATTTTTTTAATTAGAATCTTGTTCAATAAAATAATATATTTCTTGATGATGTCATTTTGGATGAGAAAATAATGGGTTTGTTTGTTACCACGATTAAAAGTGCGGTGAGATGATCCAATCGTAATTTTTTTAATGCACGCAAAATACAAACTTAATTGCGATGTGATAATCGTTAAAAAATTGCAATATCATCACAACTGTTAAAACGAGATGTGGCTTCATCATTATTTTGGAAAAAGACTCATTTACCCTTACTTCTATTAATTATAATATAATTATATTTATTATTATTATATATATAAGGGTATATTAGTATTTTTATATAAATCACGATCATAATACCGCAATTTTACCAAACATACTTAAAAACTCACGATCATCATATCTCACCACACCTCACCACACCTCACTACACCGCAATTTTAAAAAGCTAAACCAAACAAACCCAATATATCTCTATGCTCGAAAACCAAGATACGATTAACTAAATAACGATTATTTATCTTTGAGTTTTCTATATATTATTTTTATGATTTTTCATATGATAATAATTACTTATCATTTTTTTATATCATTGATATTTTATGTCGATTAACATAAAAAATTTGTTCAATGATTTATATTTCTTTACTCTTTTTATATAATAATATAAAATTTATTTGGACTCACAGATAGATCTGAACCCACCACGGATTCATGATAGACCTATCGGTGTAGAATCATGGTAGCAATGATGTAAACAAGTTCTGATCTATGTCTAGCTAGACACAATTCGAACCCGACCAATGGCTATTATGTTAAAAATATAATAATTGTCCCACGTTGGAAAATGAGATGTAATTTAGATTGGTTTATAAGCGAGCTTGTTGATAATTGTAAATGATTTGTTCAATTCTTTTGCAGTGATCTCTTCCATTTTATATGTTATATCCGAACACATTTTTCATATGAAATTAACTCGATTCTATAAATTTAACATTGTATCGGAACGGATTTGAAAAATCCTAAATCACCTTGATGTGGTTAATCCTACTAATGAAATTGATCGATTTGAATGTTTATGTATGACTGATCTGGTGGTTCGTCTTGAATGGTATGTGTTAAAACATATGATAGTTGTTTTTACATTAGAAATGAAATGTGGTTTGTATTACTTTATTATGGAGATGGTGACTTATTTAAATCTTTACAATGTTATCTCTTCCATTTTGAGAAAAACTGTATTGATCCATAATGTTTAAAATAACATAAAGGGGATACTCCCAAAGTTTGTAAAATCACATGAGAAATCCCCGAAATTTCAAAACCGTTCAAGAATAACTATAGAGTGAATAGTTCCTTAAGAGTGGGTATGGATCCGGTCCAACGGGTTGCGGGTCAAACCCATTGAACCCGTCAACCCTTACAAGTTGGTCTAAAATGTTGAGAATTTTTTTACTCGTCAACGGGCTGACCCACGGGTTGAAAATACGGCATAATCTAAACATTAAACTAAAAACTTTTAATTGTAACCCTAAAATTTAAAAATTTAAAAATTTGATCTATTTTAACCAATTAACTAGTACGGAATGATATGTTGAATATTGTGATTCAAGATGTACATTAATATTTGACGAACCAACTCATAAGTCAGACTTATTATAGGAGTTGGCCGGATCTATACCAATCCCCAACGTTCTCAAATAAAATTGTGTGGGCTTTAGAAATGTAACACGTTCCTAGTAAAGAAGTTGGAATAAACGGAAGGCGTACGTGGGCCTGGGACTGGCCCAATACAAAAACAATCTACTTTTGCCTTCTTGCGTCATATATTTTAATTTCTCCGTCCCTCTGGAGATAATAATTAAAATTATATATATGGAAATTGTTAGAATTGAAGATCGATCTTCAACCAACCCTGATTCAATAGAAACCTTTTTCATTGTTTTGTTCCCCAAATTTGTTTTTTTCAGGATTTACAGAAAAAGAACGGCTATTGTTCTTGATCTACCAAGTCAACACATACGAAATATCATCTTCTCCTGTAGAATATGAACCCTCATACCCCATTGGGTTTTTTTAATTCAGTTGCAGGAAGTTAATGCTTTGGGAAAATACTGATTAGGGTTTTTTTGGTTTTGCTTGTTTGCTACTTTTCGTTTTATAGTTAACTTGCTGATTTGTCTGTTGAAACTGGTGTAATTTGTGATGGGGGTGACCCAACAACAGAAGGATGAATCTGCTACTTCCGCAGAGGTAATAGGGCTGGTTTTCGCACACCCACCCCCTGATGCTGAACCTTTTTTTAGATCGAATGTGCTTAATAATTTAGCGGTTTGAATACTGTATTTGAATCTAACAAGCGGATTTCAACGCTTCATGGTATGCAATTTATAATCCTTAATGGTTTTCAAATTTGGAGTATAACAAGCGGGTTCTTCTATTTTGGGGTTTAAATTTATGTCTTCTAGTTTGAGCATCCCTGGTTCCTCTGTAGTCCATAATGATGATTCTTGTTGTTTTTGTCAGTTGAATCGTATGCTTATTTTACAAGTTTCTAATGTGATTTTGATGTCTGCTTCTTTTCTTTCTCATCAGCAGAAGCTGCACTTAAATGATTCGTTTGGGGTTCAAACCTCGTATGTGTCTTCTGGCTATCCTGTTCCATCATGGAACACATCTGGAGATGATGCTACCTTGAAGGAAAATGGGCATCTTTTGAGTTCTGGAAACAAGAATGGGCAGTTAGTTGATCAAACCATGCTAAGTGTTCAATCTGAAACTACTCCGATGCCTCCCATCTCTACTTCAGGTTCAGGTCTTGCAAGTGTTGCGCAAGGTCATAGTGGTTATGCTGCTTATTCAAATAGTGATACATATGGATACAGCAATGCAGATTATGCCGCTTATTATGGTCAGTATCAGCAAAATATTCATTACCAGCAACCTGGCCAATATCAACAACAGCCTGCTCAATATCATCCACAGCAAACAGATCAGTCTTATCCCCAGCAAGTAGGAAGTCAAAACACAGGTTCTACTTATCAGCCTCTTTCCTCATTTCAGAATACTGGGTCTTATGGTCAGCCTGCAAGTTACTCAAGCACTTACTACAATCCTGGTGATTATCAGACATCTGGAAGTTACAACAGTGCCTCATATAGTACTCAGACAAACTTCTGGCATGGAGCTCAATATACAAATTATAATGCCCATCAATATCCAAACTATACCACTGACCCAAATTTGGCTCACGGTTCAACAAATAGCGTCACATTTCCACAGTTTCAGCAACACAATAAGCAGTGGAATGGTTATTGTGGTCAAAGCCCAACCGAGGTTATCTGTGCTCCTGGAACTGAGGTCCCTGTTTCTACCTCTTCTACTGCAAGTAGTTTTGCGTCGGGTGGGAACACTGGATTTACACATTCTAACCAGATTCCTACATCCTATGCCCCGACATGGAGACCAGAATCTAATCCAGCTGCATTGACATCTGCACAGGTTGGTGGTCTCTTGGTTACAAAAAGTTATTTGTTCTTATAAAAATAGGCTATTTATTTTATGGTGTAAGTTTCTTGCTGAATTCATCTGTTGAAATGTGTCATGGATGTCTATTTATGGCTGATCTGCATAAAATCTTATTTGTGGGTAGGTAATATTATTTGTCCTTTTTTTATTGAGTAGGTAATTGGTATTTAGAAGCTGTATTGACTGATCATTACATCAATCAACCATACAGTAAGCTATTTGATGTTAACGTAAACTTCATATGGATTTCCATAGAAAACGTTCACAGACACTTCTAAGCTGATATAGGAAGGCTCTTCACCTTATTTGCCTAGTTACATTGAGGCATTCGTTAAAGTTTTCCCTATAGAAAGCAAATTTTGTAGTGGCTCTGTTCTTACCTCTATTTTTAATGCGTTTCAATACCTTGTTTTTGGGGATGAAAGCGGTGGTTATGTTGTCTTTATCATACTTGTGTCCCATTTTTCTCATGTAAGATTTTTGTTGCAGGCGGTATCTGTGACAGGAAATGTACCCGAAAGCTACTGGAATTATGGAGTTCCAAATTCCCAAAACAATCCTCTGAACTCAGTACCACCACTTGCCCAAAATGCATCAGAATTAACACAGCAATACGAAGGTTTCAAAACTCCGCACAACAATTCATATGTTCATGGCTCCAGTGTTCTGAATACAAGTTATCAGGGCGTTCAGATTCAGAACCCAAATTCCCATCTTGTAACACCACCTCCTGAACTATTAGATTCACGCAAGGCTTCCAAGATGCAAATACCTACCAATCCCAGAATTGCTTCAAACCTACCCACAACTTTGTCTAAAGCTGAAAAAGATAGCATTACACCAAGTACCACGTCAAAACCAGCATATGTTAGTGTTTTGTCTGACAAACCCACTGAAAAGGTTATGCCCCATGAAGTAGATGATACCATGTTCAAGGTTAGAATTTTCTGATTGGTCAAAACTTATTTGGCTTGATTTTCTTAGGCTTTGTGATATTTGAAATAGCATATGGGAAACATTTGTATATCAAGTACATGACTTCTTGCAGCCAGGTACCTTTCCAAGTTCGTTGCGTGGTTATGTTGAGCGCGCTTTGTCTCGTTGCAAAAATGATGGGCAAAAGCTTCTCTGTCAAGCTATTATGAAGGAGGTAATGCCCTACATAGCTTGATTTTGATTGTGAAACAGGATAAAAGAAGTTAAATTTAGACGAAATTTGTATTTTTGATGCATTGGTGATTTTTTGGGTTTCATATCCTCTTTTAGACTTCATTTTCTCGTCAGCACATCAGCCTTTTTTCTTGAATTATATTTGGTGTGCCATTGATCTCAATATATTTGTCTAGGTAATTACAAAAGCAACCGCTGAAGGTACACTTCACACAAAAGATTGGGACATGGAACCCCTTTTTTCATTACCGAATGATGATATGTTGAATGAGACGTATGTTTATATTCCATCTCCATGGATTATTTATGTTTAAATAGAATCAATATACTATCTGCTTCTACTCTACAGAAATGTGCCGTTTTCAGTACCAGCTTTTCTGGCACCAAAGAGTAAGAGCCCCATTCGGCGAGCTAAAAGTAGGTGGGAGCCTATCAAAGAGGAAAAGGCTGTATGGAAACCTGCTAATGGCTCATATGCACCAGTGAGATATGGGCTTTGGAACTCCAAACAGGTATGCAAGGACAAACGACTGTTCCTGTGTTCCATTTTGTTGATGTTGATCACATGTTGATTTCCATTGTACTTCGCTGGTAGAGGTAGTGGCAAAAAAAGTTTTGCAAGTTCTTTAGTATTTTTGGAAAACATGCTTGGTTCCCTAGAATACTCAGTGAGTATGCTGCTGCAATGTGCTGTAGCTTAAGGTTGCATGTGGGGGTATTGGTAAAAGCTGTAAACGCTTGGTTTTCCTTGTTATATTTATGGAAGAACCTGATATTTGAAGTTCTCTGCTTATGAATTATACATGGTTCCAATGCTCTGTATTTATAAATTTGCAGTTCTCTGGTGGAGAAATACAGAATAAGGACAATTTGGGGACAACAATTTCTTTTACAGATCAGGGAACTCTTGGTAAAATTGCGTCAAGACCTGCTAAGAAGCAGCGTGTTTCTGATGATCTGAATGCGTCTAATGATACTGGGTCTAGTGATAGTGACAAGGAACAAAATTTGACTAAATACTATGCAGCTGCAATTGCACTTGCAGATACACCTGAGGAGAAGAGAAGACGTGAAAATCGCTCCAAACGTTTTGAGAAGGGACATTCAAAACGGACTGAGCAAAATAATGTAAAACCAAATGGAGTGGCTTCTGATAATTTTCACGCAAGACGTGCTAGTGCCGTAGTTCATAGTAGATCCCTTGAGGAAAGTGGGAGCAGAGCTGTTGAAGATATCGATTGGGATGCTCTCATCATCAAGGGGACCTGTCAAGAAATTGAAAAACGCTACCTGCGTCTTACTGCTGCACCTGATCCTGCTACAGTAAGCCATGAACTCATTTCCTTTTGCTTTATATGAACTCGCATAATTTAGGATGGTGTTAAATTTAACTAACCGAATATGTCATTGCAGGTGAGACCCGAGGATGTGTTGGAAAAAGCTTTATTAATGGTGCAGAACTCTCCTAAAAATTACTTATACAAATGCGATCAGCTGAAGTCAATAAGGCAAGATCTTACCGTACAACACATACGAAATGAATTCACAGCCAAGGTACTAATAGTGTCTCCTAAATTTTCTTTTATTTCGTCCCATGATTATCATCACCTTCTTCCTCGTTATTTTTACCTGCACCTAATCTATAGCACACGCTTCCTCATATTTGCTACAACATTAATTTTGTGTTTCATTTTGATTGTAGGTGTATGAAACTCATGCAAGATTTTCTATTGAAGCTGGGGACTTGCCAGAATATAATCAGGTATTTCATCACTTATTACAGTATGCATCCTGCACATTCTGTTTAAAAAATGCATCCTGCAAATTATTGTGACATGTTCCCCTTTAGTTTTAAAACTTTCAATGTTCTGTGGGGGTTCACAATTTTATCTCTCTATTCCTCGATTCGTTCCTCGTGTTTCTTCCATCTGCAACTGTCTATCCTCTCAATTCTGCCAATTTCATTTTCTTCTGAATTCTAGATGGACCTGGGGCTGATGTACCATGGTTGAGAAACTTTTAATGTCGTTTAAATTGTTCTTATGGCTTGCTCTGTACAGTGTCAATCACAGCTGAAAACGCTGTATGGCGAAGGAATTATTGGCTGCTACATGGAATTTGCTGCCTACAATTTGTTATCTGTAATTTTACTCTCAAATAATAGCAGTGATCTGCTATCAGCTATGTCAAGGTATAACCATGCTGTCTAATTTGGATTTTAATTAGCTACACAAACAGCTTCTTTGTTCCTAATGCTCCATTGTTATATAGATTATCTATCAATGCTAAAGAGGACGAAGCAGTTAAACACGCCCTTTCAGTTCGAAGTGCAGTGACATCTGGAAATTATGTGGCATTTTTTAAACTCTACAAAGCCGCGCCTAATCTTAATGCGTTATTTATGGGTATTTTTTTTCTAACCATGCATATCTATAGTATGTCAGCAAATGCTAATACAAAGAGCATTTTCATTTGCAGATCTTTATGTTGAAAAAATGCGTTATGCTGCCGTGAAATGCATTTCACGGTCATACCGTCCAACAGTTGCTATTTCATATCTTTCTAAAATCCTAGGATTCGATAATTCATCGTGTGTTGATAACAAAGCAGGTGGATTAGAGGAATGCATGGAGTGGTTAAAAGCTCATGGTGCATGCATCATTCATGAAGCCTCTGGGGAGATTTTACTGGATACAAAGGTAAGTTTTCTCGTTCCATTAAGTGTTCTAGCTGATAATTAAAGTTAAATTGGCTTTACATATTTTGTTACCTATTTGTGAATTGCCTCAACTAAATTGACTCAGTTATAGTTTTCCAATAGATTTGTCACCTAATTGTTATATTCGGGCAGGCTTCTGTCTCGAGTCTCTGCATGCCGGATCCTGAAGATGCTGTGTCACATGGAGATACAAACCTTGCTGTTAATGACTTCTTGACTCGAAGTTCAGCATAGAAACATCTTGACTACCGCAGCTCCAGATTGAACAAAAGCCGAGGCAATGTGAATCAGTTGGAACTCCATGGGTAAGATGTTATGTCATTGTTTGTAGTCAACATACACAATCTTTTCGAATGAATGAATGCATCGTCCTACACTACAACTACCCTTACGAAGAATCGAGAAAAAATGTGTTGATTGTATTGCAGATGTGTTTATGTCGTAGTTAATTCATTCCCTTCTCATTGCCTAGCTGATGCTTGTATTGTACATTTCAATGAATTTGCAAGGAAGCCATTGTTGTTTTATTGCACAAGTTTTTCTCTATGGATTCATCAAAATGTGTGTATCTTAGAGGAGTTTGAATTAGGGGTTGGAACGGGTTCGATCCAACGGTTTATGGGTTGAATCCGTCAACCCGTATGATGATATTTAGTGGATCAATCCACGGATTGATCTGTTTGTACGGGTTGGGCTGATCCAACGGGTTGATCGACCCAGCGGGTTGGATTGGTCCATGCCCACCCTTAGTTTGAATATGGTTTATAGAGTAAAACCTAATGGTTCTTTTGTCATTATTTTTTTGCGATGTGATAATCGTTGAAAAATCACGATTTTATCATTAAAATTAAAGGTAGTTTTATGGTAATTTTGGAAAAAACTCATTTATTTTTTAATTTTTATTAATTATATTTATTATTTTTTATAAAACTATATTAATATTTTTATGTAAATTACGATTAAAATATCATAATTTTATCAAATATATTTAAAAATCTATCTTTATTACATTTGATGCGATTCCCAAACCATTTTTACCTTTGTTGAGGCAAACCTCGATCTTGGTGAAGTTATTGAAAGTGCTCCGGTTATGGGGATTAAACTTTAAATGATTTAATTTTCTTGTTTTTTTCCTCAGTTGTGCGGACTGGGAGGGAAAAAGCTGAAAAAATTTGTTATTGGCTACATCAAATCATCAATCACTCTCCATCTTTAGATTGGTGCGGAACAGGCGTTTAGAAAATTGTAGTGTATGGTTTATATTCTAATGTCGGAATCTGAGTCAGATCACTTGTACGTATAACGATTTCTTCAGATCGAATCTAGTAAGCATGGAGACGGGGATGAAATTGAAATGAGGCAGCTCTGTTTTCTTCTTTGATGGGTTTACGCCCAGAACAGATTTGAAGGACCCCAATTGGGTGAGGAGTGAGAATTTGCTTGCAAACGTCTAACTATGACGTCGTGATGTCCACAACTTACAGTCCGTCGAGAAGTCCCCGTGTATTGAGGATGCAATTGGGTGCTACGCCTTCACGGTTGAGATCTTGCTCTTTGAAGAAGCCGCCGGAGCCTCTTCACCGCGCTGTTGCTGATTGTTTGTCTGCCGCTGTTCCGTCTCCGCTGGAAGCATCGAGGACATTGCGGGTTTGATGCTTGACTTGTTTTAAATTGTTCTTTTTCTTTGAATTACATCTTTTTCTCTTGTTTCGACTTTTACAATCCCAGTGAAGTATTTTTCATCGGCAATTTTCGTTTTTTTTAGCAATTGTATAAGTGTGTTCTCTGGTTTGGTTCGGGCATTCTTCGTCCTAGTGTGGTTTATAATTGTGAATTTCATTCCATTAGGAGCTTCTACCCTATGTCAATCAACATAAGTCTTTTGCTTCATACATTATTAAGAAGCTTTACGAAAAGGGATGAAAAAATGTTTGATCTTGTCATATTTGCCTTATTGATTCATGCAATGATGATGTTTACTCAATGAAAATGATAGTGCCAGTCTTTCCGAAGACCTAAAACCGCCTATTGAGAATAAAGCTTGTTTTTTTATTGTGCTACCGCTGCATCAGTTATGCACATTTGTACATTCTGAAGGCGATCAATGTTTTGATGTATATTCTTTGATTGCAGGATTATCTAGCGTCGAATGTTACAGTTGACTTGGCATATGCTGTGATTTTAGAACACACACTTGCCGAAAGAGAACGCAGGTACCGTAAGACTTGTCTCCGATTCTGCTAATTTATGTTCTATAGCAGATCCACATTTTGGTAAACTACTTAGACGCTAAAATATTGTCATTGGTTTTGTCATCTTAAAGCCATCAAGTGTATACTTGACTATTCAATCATTCAACATTTTGCCTCCAAACTGATTTTGGTATAGTTCATTCTCTTCCCTGGGATACAATAATCATATAGTTGATCTTTTGAAAAAAAGCTTAGATTTTTTATCGTTACCTTATTCCGTGTCGAAGCTTACATATGTTTTTTGGGTGAACAGCCCTGCTGTTGTTGCAAGGTGTGTGGCACTACTGAAACGATATCTTCTAAGGTGATTTATTCTTTTCATTTTACTGCTCTTGTGTCTGGCAAAGTGGGGTTTTGAAGGAACATATGCTCATTGACAGTACTACAAGAAGTCAGAACGAAAATGGAGTTGATGCATATTTTCTATGATAAAGTGTTGTTTTTTTGTATGATATTATTTATTGACGCTTTGTTTTCTTACTTATCTTGAACTGTTTCTTTTATCTCTTACGAGATAATCAAGTATCCTGTTTTGTTTCTCTTGCGTCAATGTTTGGAAGCGTTCTTATCTATACTGTGAAATTTAGAAAGCGGAAAATCAATAAACAAATATTTTCATCTCTTTAGTGTTATAGCTGATTACCCTAGGGAAACATTTGTTCTATTTCAGGTATAAGCCCAACGAGGAGACATTACTACAGATTGATCGGTTTTGTATAAGTATAATCACAGAGTGTGAGGTTGGCCCACATAGAAACTCTGCCCCATCGCCATATGGGGCTCCTGTACATTTAGCAAATGGGAATCCATCAACTGTGCCAAGTTTTGCATCTCCAGCACTTGTGAAATCCTTAAATTATATTCGCTCTTTAGTGTCTCAATATGTTCCAAAGCGCTCATTCCAGCCAGCAGCTTTTGCTGGAGCTGCACCTGCATCTCGACAGTCACTTCCAGCATTGTCGTCCTTGTTGAGTAGATCATTTAGCTATCAACTAAAACCTTTGACTGCTAAAGAATCATTGGAGAGCAAGGACACAGCTATTCCATCTGTTTCTGATTCCACAATTGCCGAAGAAGATGAGGAATATGAGAATCTAGAATTTCTTCCACTGGATGCTTTCAGATGGCGGTGGTGTGCTGATCAACAGTCATCACTTATTTTGCCCAAAGGGTCATCTTATATATGAAATGTTGCTTATTTTTTTCTTTTTTATAATGTAGGCTGTTACTTAGACTAGTTCTAAACATTCTTACAGTGATCATATTCTGAGCCTCCAAGAGGCGCGCTCTCAAAATTTCCTAGAAGTTGGTGCTGCTGCTCTACTTCTCACCGACATGGAAACGAAAACTAAGGGCGCTTCCTGGAAGCTTCTTGGGAGCGCAGACATGGCTTTTCTGGATCAACTATTGCAACCTTCTTTGCTGACTACTGTTACCAATTCAACATCAGCCTTTGCCCACTTGAGAGCAATAACAGCAATAAAGCGTTCCAAACCAGGGGTTGATGAAATTTGGTATTTATCTTACTATTATAATCCTTGATGTTGGGAAGTGATCTTGACACTCCTTTTTTCTAGCTGCATATTTTTAAAATCAAGTAACATGATTATGCGTGGTCATTGCCATATTTTTCCTTTTTTCACTGTGAGCCTCTTTATCTAGTTGGTTTAAAATGGTTACTGTTTTATATACAGCGTTAGTGTTGGGGTCATATTCTTCCGTATTGATCAAATTTCGGACATTTTTTCAAGTTAATAAAATCTGGATATTCAGAGAGGGATTCTTGAAACGGCATCAATTTTTATTGATACACGTGTGTAGGTTACATGGAAATATGCATAGATTAAACTGCTCTTTGATTTAGTATTGACTCTGTTACTCATATATAACTATTTCCAATGGAATTGGGAGTAACAAGAAAGTAAACTTTCTGATCCCTAGAAAATGCATGCTTAATGGATTGATGGATACAAAACAAATTAAATTTTATTAATATTTTAATTTACTTGATACTGATTGAGAATGTGTGCAAGTAAGCTTCTTCTGTTTTTCTTTTAGAAGTCAATAAATTTGGTGAGGTTGGTAAACCTGATTTGCTTAAGCAAACCTGGTTTTATGAGACTAAATGTCAAGGCTTTTGTTTACTATTTATTCACTATGGTAATATTTTTTTCTCAGGGATGATTCTGCAATGAACACTTTCCGGCCACGTGTGAGGCCACTTTTTCAATATCGTCATTATAGGTATGGGGTACAAGTTCTTTGGGTGGCCATACACCTCAGCTCCAAGGATTATATGCTCCCATATGTATAACTCCATTTTCAGTTTGTGTGCGATTTTTTTGAGCTTATATTAAACTAGCATAATATTTTTTCCACAAGACTTTTTTGGTCACATTCGGATTCCCTTTTGAAGAAATAATTCCATTTTCATTTGGCATATTGAGTTGCTTTTGCTTACTTTCAGTATCTATTTTTATGCTAGTGAACAACAACCTTTGCGGTTAAATCCTATGGAGGTAAGTGAGGTTATTGCGGTCGTTTGCTCTGAGACTTCATCTGCAACTTGTGGCCATTTCACAGTCTCCGGATTTAGGCATGGTGGGAGGCCAACTATGGATGTGGCTGTGAGCGTTCTTGTTAAACTTGTGATTGACATGTATGGTCTGCTGAATTTATCTCCATGTATTTTCACTATCTTCGATAATAGAACTCAGATCTCTAGATGTGATCATTTACTCATTTTTTAAATGTGGGAGTTGGATTCATAAAATGAAACTTATCTATCAATATGACATTTTTAATGCACTTGTTTTTTTCTAGGTTACTTTTTCTGCACAGTTTTTGAAAGCATTAGCTTTTTAAACATGTATTAAATTTCTAATTGAATTAAAAAAATTCTGAAATAGATTGTAAGTTCTTGTTTGCATTAGTGGTTTCGAGGGACAAAAATGGTAATTCTGAGCCTTATACTTCTAGTTGATAATCTCCAGTGTTTTTGTAGGTATGTTGTGAATTCTCAGATAGCTGCTCCTCTCATGTTATCATTGCTCGAGGTGCTTCATTTTTTATCTGTTTTGATATACAATCTGCCTTCAACTTTTAATATCCTTTGCATTGTAGGAAATGCTAAATTCTCCTAGTGTAACCTCAAAGACACGGGCTTTCGATTTGATTATTAATCTTGGTGTGCATGCACATTTGCTTGAGCCTCCATCACCTGATGGTACTGGTGCCTTGGATGAACAATATTCTCAAGAAACATACTTTGACAGTGAAAGCAAAATCTCTGAACGTGGACACCTCAATTCAGATTTTCTTCCAAATGAAAGATGTTCTTCTGCCATCGAAAAGTTTGAGTCTTGGATTATGAGCATTCTCTTTGAGATTTTGCTTCATCTTGTGCAGGTATATGAATTTTAAAAATTGCAACTGCTAAATTCTTCAAGTTTGTCTCCATTTAATTTAATTTTTTTTATTTGTTGTCATTATTATATCATTATTAATCCCAAGTTTTGTACCTAATATGTGTCATTTTTACAGATAGAAGAGAACGAAGAGACTGTATGGGCTTCTTCACTGAGCTGTTTATTATATTTTATTTGTGACAGAGGCAGAATTCGCCAGAGCAGATTAATTGGTCTTGATATTCGAGTGAGTATATCTGCAACCTAGCTTTATATCATCTATATAACATTTTCTCAATAAATTTTATAGAGGTTTAATTAAAGGTCTTGTGATTTCATCAGTTTCCGTAGCTCATACAAAATATTTTCTTTCATAACAGTAATTTTTACATATTGTGCTTCAATTTGATTTGTTGTTTCCAGGTCATCAAGGCACTTACGCAGATTAGTAGAAGAAATTGTTGGGCAGAAATAGTTCATTGCAAGCTTATCTCAATGATGACAAACATGTTTTATGAAGTTCCAGAAGTAAATGACAAAGTTATTCCACACAGTCCTTTGTTCCTCGTTGGCCAAGTTGATCTGATTGGAGGGATTGATTTCATATTTGAGGAGGTATAAATCAAAGGAATTGTTGCATGATGATTACTTTAGATGATATATTTGCTATATTTTGCAACTATAAGGTGTACAGTTTTATTACTGAACATTCCCCTTGCGCGCTTGGTGAGATTGATTACAGATATTATATGTAAATTGCAGCTTGTGCTTTCAAGCTCCAGAGAGGAAAGGAGAAATCTGTACCTGGTGCTTTTTGATTATGTTATTAACAAGATCAATGAAGCATGTATAGCCACTGGAGTTTCTGAGTATAGTGATGACGAGGTTCGCCCTATTGCTACATTGCTTTTGCTTGCAGATGCTCCTGAAGCACTGTATATTTCTGTCAAATTGGGAGTTGATGGTATCGTGGAACTCCTGAGAAGATCTATTTCAAATTCAGTCTCCACCTACCCAGATAATGATCGCCTTTCAGAGGTGAACTTTCTGATTATTCTTATTTGATTGTGCATTAATTTATTGTCTCAAAGTGCTTTTATTTTCTATTAACTCTATGCCACTCAAACTCCGATTGGATTGCTTAAAACAATATTCTTATATGCCCATGCATTCATGCCAATTTTCACATTCGACCGTTCTCTCATTTCACTTATGTTAAATTGGTAACAATTATGTATTTGTGCAGTCAAAGCACATTCGGATGCCTATCCCTGGTTAAGCATTTCCCTTGATTACTGCAGTATTATCAATGCCATAACGATGTCTTACCATTCCCTTATATGCTGCTTCAATCTGTTAATTTTGTTAACTAAAAAGGGAATGAAGTACTGGATCAGCTTTTTGAGTTCCAGAATCTAAGACTTGGTATCAATTTTGTGCTTAATTGAGAGAATAAAACTATCAAAATAACTTTTAAAAGTTGAGTTATCTTTTAAAACCCTTGGTTGCTGCATCCTATAAACAAAGAAACAAGAAAATAATGCTTGCTCATCTCTTGATTTCCTAATGATTTTATTGTTTGGCAGCTATTGGAGAAGATAGTAGAAAAGTTTGACAATCTTATAGGCTCATTCACTCATGTAGACAGGGAGTTCACCCAGATGATTCAGATCACAAAAATGTTCAAATCTTTTGAAAGCATCAATGGAGTTCCTGGTAATGTTGCGAGTAATGCGAAGATCTCTTGGACAATACTGCATTCTCTTCTTCATTCAGAGAGAAATGCTTATCGTCACAACGGTTACTTGTGGTTAGGGGACTTACTAGTTGCAGAAATAAGTGGAAATGGGGATTCGAGTCTTTGCTCTAGCATAAAAAACCTTGAGCTGAAAATTTCACGTGCGGGTGTTAATGATTATTCAGATTCCTTAGATGTTCCTCTGGCAGTTTGGTTCATGTGTGGGCTTCTCAGGTCGAGAAATAACAGTATTAGATGGGGATTCCTGCTTGTTCTTGAGAGGCTGCTGATGCGATTCAAATTTTTGCTTGATGAGAATGAAGTACAGAACAGTCAATCCAACGTACAATTACCCGAAAGGAATCACCTCGAGAAAGCTAGTGCGGTGATTGATGTTATGAGCTGTGCCTTATCTTTAATGGCTCAAATAAATGAAACCGATCGAATGAATATCTTGAAGGTAGTTAATGCATATCTCAGTGTGCGGCATTTTCGATGTCTAATAGTCTTTCATGCTACATTGTTTTCTTATATACTTATTTATCTATTTTAACGTGTCTTTGCAGATGTGTGACATTTTACTATCTCAACTATGCTTGAAAGTTGATTCTGGTAAAACCAATGGGAACATGAATGTAGATCCTGAAAAACATATTCCTCAAAGAGAAAATATTCACCTATGTGATTTCTCAGGAGATCCGAATATTAAACATGTAAGAAAATCACATAATACTTTGTCGATGGCCGCTCTGCTTCTACATGGACAAGCCGTGGTTCCTATGCAACTAGTTGCTCGTGTACCTACTGCATTGTTTTATTGGCCTTTGATTCAGTTAGCTGGTGCGGCTACTGATAATATTGCACTCGGTGTTTCGGTTGGTAGCAAAGGAAGAGGAAACCTCCCAGGTGGAACTTCAGATATAAGAGCTACTCTTTTGTTACTTTTGATTGGTAAATGCACTGCAGATCCCGGTGCTTTCAAAGAAGTTGGTGGAGAGGAATTCTTCAGGTTTTTCTCATCTAAATCTCGACGATGAAGCGGATTTATTGTTTCCTCATTTTTTGTGCTTTCTCTGTCAGGGAATTATTGGATGATACAGATGCAAGAGTAGCATATTACTCATCTACCTTCCTTTTGAAGGCAAGTTTTAGGACCCATACTTTGATTGTGGCACATGAAATATGATAATAACTAGAATTTGAATTTCTCAGAGAATGATGATTGAGGAACCGGAAAGTTACCAACGTATGCTTCATGATCTCGTATCAAGAGCTCAACAGGTACGGTGCATAGCTATTAGTCTCGGTACATACATCATCGGTTAATGATATTTGTGTTGAAATTTATTATTTTAGTCGTCCCTTGTTCCCTGTAGATGTGCATGTGTTCATTTGGCAAGCAAGTATATTCTCTTAAGTTAGTTTTACATTTGTGCACTGGCAGAGCAATAATGAAAAGATAATGGAAACTCCATACCTCCAAATGCGAGAATTAATGATATTTGTGTTGAAATTTATTATTTTAGCGTCGTCCCGTGTTCCCTTATTGTATATGTGCATACATGTGTTCATTTGGCAAGCAAATATAGTTCTCTTAAGTTAGTTTTAAATTTGTATCATGGCAGAGCAACAATGAAAAACTATTGGAAAATCCATACATCCAAATGCGAGGATTAATGATATTTGTGTTAAAATTAATCATTTAGCTTCGTCCCGTGTTCCCTTATTGTATATGTGCATGTTTTCGTTTGGCAAGCAAATATATTTCTCTTATGTACTGGCAGAGCAACAATGAAAAGCTATTGGAAAATCCATACCTCCAAATGCGAGGATTAATGATATTTGTCTTGAAATTTTTTGTTTTCGTGTCGTCCCGTGTTCCCTTATTGTGTCATTTGGCAAGCATGTATATTTTTCTTAAGTTAGTTTTACTTTTGTGCACTGGCAGAGCAACAATGAAAAGCTAATACCTCCAAATGCGATGATTAATGATACTTGTGTTAAAATTTATTATTTTAGCCTCGTACCATGTTCCTTTATTCTAGATGTGCATGTATGTGTTCATTTGGCAAGCAAGTATATCTCTCTTAAGTTAGTTTTACATTGGTGTATTGGTAAATTCATACCTCCAAATGCGAGGATTAATGAAATTTGTGTTGAAATTTATTATTTTGATGTCGTTTCGTGTTCCCTTATTGTAGATATGCATGTATGTGTTCATTTGGCAAGCATGTATATTTTTCTTAAGTTAGTTTTACATCTAATACCTCCAAATACGAGGATTAATGATATTTGTGTTGAGATTTATTACTTTACCATCGCCCCGAGTTCCCTTATTGTAGATGTGTGGTCATTTGGCAAGCATGTATATTTCTCTTAAGTTAGTATTACATTTGTGTACTGGCAGAGCAACAACGAAAAGCTATTGGAAAATCCATACCTCCAAATGCGAGGATTGCTTCAGCTTTCAAACGAGTAGCTTATTCGATGTTAACAAAATCGCATCACTGCGAAATACAGCTTGTGAATAAACCAGGAAGAAAGCAGCAGCAGCTTTTTTATGCTGTTGATTGCTGATAAAGAGTCCTTCTGGTGATCTCTGTTGTATATTGAATTTACGATGCCTTCGTATATCGGTTTTCGACGACATTTTAAGTTGTGGGAGATGCTTCTTTATACTTATGTCATTGACAGGTTTAATGTGAACCAGACATGATCACAGAAGTAGATTGAAACCTTACATTTTATGTTGTTTGTGTAGGCCTCTCATTTATACATGGATCATAGGATACTCAACTTTTATATATTGCACTTTGATCCATTTTTTTCAATTTATGTCACTCTGACCCCAATTTAGTTTATACTTTGAATTCGAATGTCTTTGTATATGATCCCGAAATTTAAAATAGTATAAGACGGTATCCTTAAAGTTTGTAAATTATATGCAAAATCTCTTAAGTTTATGTAATGCGTGTTGTTGTTTCTCCAATTTTTAAAATTGTAAATATCATATTCTTCATGTTTAAAAATTGTGTAGTTGATCATCGAAGTTCTAAAATCATTTAAATTTGATTCTAATATTCGTTAATATTTTAAATGAATGTAAGGTTTGTTTTTTATCTCGTAACCTTAAAAAAGTGTAATTAGTATTTCTATAAACTTTGAAAAATTATAAAATAACACATAAATCATCAAAATCAATCACTAAAAAATGACGAAAACCTCTATTATTCACTTGAAGGTCATTCTAAAACGATTTTAAAAATTTGGAGGCTTTGCACGCAAATTTTAAACATTATCTTTATATTATTTTAAACATTGGGAAGTGCCGTCATAATTTTCTTCTTTGAATTCTTGAAAGACATACATCACAAAATATGATTATATATCTGATGAGATATTCGGATCCCGGTACCCTGAACCAGGTTAGGCCAAAGCCTTGCTAGGTCGGCCCAAGTAATGGAAACTGAACTTGAAGGCTCCAGATCTAACTTCCAACAAACGTTCGACCCAACAAGGATAGATGGACCCGAGAGCTTATTTGGTCCAAAAGTCCATACTCAGTGATCGGTGACCGAAGGTCAAAAATGCATATGGCCCATTGCTTCTTGGACCGATCTGATGGATCGGTCAAGACGTTATAGCTCATGTGTCTTGCGCTCATGGCTCAACCACTCCTTCCACGCTTCGATCCTGATCACGCAAGCTACGCTTCGGTCTCATCCATGTTTTCTAGCATGTGAAAACAACCTCTAACAACCTTGTCAGAGGGGATTACATGGCGTGGATTACACACGATTTCATCTCTATAAATACAAGGCTTGACGACAGAATTTACAAGACCTTTTGGACGCGCAAGAATCAGCCATCACTCTGTTGTTTTCTCCTTAGTGCTTTCTTTTGCCTCGTCATTTTCATTAGCCTTCTCGTTTGTAATGAACTGCTTATTTAAGGAATCGGCTAAGAGTGTTTACAGCTCTTAGTTAAATAGTTTTTTCCCATTTTCTTTGGGTTTTCCACTCTAAATTTACCGTGTCTAGTTCCTTGTTTATTCATAGTAGTTTCCCCCATAACAAATAAATTAAAACCGAATTCGTTCTCTAACGAACCGGATACTCTTGATACCCCTGGTTTTTTAACCACAACAATATCATTATTGTTTTATTTAATTGTTCAATATATGAGTTTGTTATCATTTTTTTATAGGATAAATCTCATTTTTTGTTCTTCAAATTTTATAAATTCTTAATTAGCATCTTTCATCTAAAAACAATATAAATTAAGTACAGTTACTTTGTATTATTATTAATTTTGGTTTTATTTGAAGAAACTATAATTTTAAATTTGTAATTATATTTTATACATGCGTTTGATATTATTAATTATACTTAATTTTATAGAATAATGTGTATATTTAGCAATATTTTTATAACATTATATCACACTTACGAGATTTTGTGTGGAAACCCGATATCTTTGGGATATAGCTATATTGCGCGATACATGATTATATGGTGAGACATGTTTTGTAATGAGCCAAAAAATAATCCAAATAATAATAAAATATTGATTATTTTAATTTTTAAAATATAATAATTAAATATATAAATGTATTTTCGATACAAATTGATATATCGAACGAGATATCAAATGTATCCGCCCGACAACTACAAAACTTCATATTAGTATACAAATATTAATATTTAATTATTTTATATTTTGGTATTTTTCAATTTATGTCTTATATTTAAAGCATACAAATCAAGTTTAAAAAAGATATTAATTTTAATCATTATAGATGAATTTATGTATTAGTAATCAATTAAATTCTATAAATTGGAATGAGAAAATAGCGACTTTGGTCCCTAAAGTTTGGATAATTTGGCAATTTTGGTCCCCAAAGTTTCGAATGGCAAAAACAATCCCAAAGTTTTGATAATTTGGCAATTTTGGTCCCCAAAGTTGCGTATTTTCGCAAATTACGTCATCAAAGTTTGTGAATTTTGACAAAACTGGCCCCCAAATTAATTTTCGTCCGGGGACCTAATTTGCCACAAATTACAACTTTTGGGACCAATTATGCCACACGCACATAATTTTGGGGACTGGTTTTGCCAAAATTCTCAAATTTTGGGGACCAATTTTGCGTACATGAAACTTTGGAGGCTGGTTTTGCCAAAATTGGAAAGTTTTGGGACCAAAATTGCCAAAAATTTCAAAATTTGGGGACCAAAACTACCTTCCGCCCAATTGGAATATTTCAAAATCTAAAAATACTAAGTATGATTTTTTATCACGATTAAATATTGTTAATGATGTCGAGTATATGATATAATATATATACAATTCAAGGATAATTTTATCCATAAAAATTAAAATTGGTAATTATACAAAATTGATATGCTTAATTTATATTTTAAAAAAATATAAATTACAATATTAAAAACAAACGATTAAAATTAAATTTATATTTACAGACCTAATGCCCAATCCATGTTAACTGAAGTAATGGAGGCATGGTATTCTAAATGGGCCTAGTCCCAAATATGCTTGGGCCATTGGCCCAATAAATATAATAAGTAATGTTAAAAGCAATTCAGCCCGGAAATAGCGTGAGTGACTGAGTTCGAGCCACGACGAACAGAAGGTACTAGAAACTCTGTTCTACTTTTCTTCATGCAAATACCGAACTCACATTTTTCATTTTCAGGTTTTGTAATTGCTCTCGATTCGCCAATCAGATCTGAAAGTTTCGCCATGGCCGTTGAGGTCTGCGTTAAGGCTGCTTCTGGTGCCCCGACTGTGCAAGGCGACTGTAATTTTTCCTACCTTAACGAAATATTTCGTAGCCATTTTATTTTGATTGATTTTGGTGTTGTGATTAGGTCCTTTCTGCCAAAGAGTTCTATTGACCTTGGAACTGAAGAAGGTGCCATATAATTTGCATCTAATCAACACAGACGATAAACCTCAGTGGTAGATCACTCATCTTTCTTGATTTATTTGTGTTTTGAATCTTGAATTTGTCTTTTTTCTTTATAGGTTTTTAGAAGCAAATCCAGAAGGAAAGGTTCCAGTTATTAAAATTGATGATAAGTGGATTCCTGACTCAGACGTGATTGTTGGTCTTTTAGAAGAGAAATACCCAAATCCCTCGCTTGCTCCTCCTCCTGATGTAGCATCTGTGTATGTAATCCTTCCTTTTTCTTGTTATTTTTGAATAACCCTTTGATTCATTAATCACTATAACCGTGTTTAATATCTTTATGAACTGATTCCTTAGTTCGTTTGTATCAAGGGCTTGATTTGTGCTTTGATATGATGTTGTATCGCGGACTTGATTTGTTCCTTTGTTTTGTTATGATTACACAAATTTTTAACTTGTATAAAGTTGGAATTAATAGAAGTAGCATGAATTTTTTCCTTTTTCTTCTATGTTTATATACATTATGTGACTTAATTTCTCCAGAGGATCCAAGATTTTCCCTTTGATTCATTAATCGCTATAATCGTGTTTAATTTCTTTGTGAACCAATTCCATAGTTCTTTTGTATCGTGGGCTTCGATTTGATGTTGTATTGCAGGTTTGATTTGTTCCTTTGTTTACATTCTTTGTTTTGCTATGATTACAAATAAATAACATGAGAATTTTCCTTGTTCTTATATGTTTATATACATTTATGCAGAGGATCCAAGATTTTCTCTTCTTTCGTCAAGTTCTTGAAGAGCAAGGATCCCAATGATGGATCAGAACAAGCTCTCATCGATGAATTAAAAGCATTAGATGATCATCTCGAATCGAAAGTACGATATTTCCTCTAAATGGTTCATAAACTTACATTAGCTTGATCTTTTATGTATAAATCCATAGGGTCCATATGTCAATGGAGATAAAATTTCAGCCGTTGATTTGAATTTGGCACCAAAACTTTACCATCTTGAGATTGTTCTTCATCATTTCAAAGGCTGGACAATCCCAGAAAACTTGAATCACGTTCACAATTACATTAAGGTAAAATTTTCAATTCAGAACAGATAGAAGTTGATAATTTGGTCATTTTTTTGCTCTGTTTTCAGTTACTGTTTTCACTTGAATCTTTTGAGAAGACGAAGGTTGCCAAGGAATATGTTGTTGCTGGATGGGCACCTAAAGTTAATGCTTCAGCTTAAATTTCTTTTCTTAGTAGTTATCTCTTTTCTTCTTGCAATTGTGTCTTGTCTGTATTGTTCTCAAGTTGTAATAATGAAGGGCATGAAGCCCATGAATAGATTAAGTATGATAAGATCATTTTTTGTACATAAAATTAAATTAAAATTGTAGTGCATATAAAATATAATTTCATCATCTCTTAAATTTAAAAATGATTAATTTATAGTTATTATATTTTATATGAAAAAATAATGTTAAAAAATGTTTCATTACTCATAATGTTAAAAATAATGTAAAAATAATGTTCCCAAATTTTGAAAACCACATGAGAAGTCCATGGAGTTTCAAAATCGTTTAAGAATAACTTTGGAGTGATAGTAGCGATTTTCATCTTTTTTCGTATAAGTTGTTTTGATAATTTATGAGTTATTTTTAAAATTTTGAAAGTTTGAGTACATAATGATTACATATATTCAATGTTAATGGGATAAATATAAACTATATAGACGCTTAAAGTATTAATGAGTGTAATGTCAAATATAAACGGTTTTACAAGTTCGATGGTCAATCATATAATTCTTAAAATTTGAGGGTATGATGTTTACAATATTTAAAAGTTGAGAGGCCAACGTCGAACATTATATCAACTTCGGAGGCTTAATATGCAATTTACAAACTTTGAGGCACCGTCTTTACATTAAAATAATTTTACTAAGTATATTTATAAATTTAATATCTTATCACATTTCACCATATCTTAATTTTAAAAAACATAAATAAACAAATAAATTATTTAATCTTCATATCAAAAGACCGCATTTGTAATAATATGTTGTGGCCCATCTAATTTAAATAAATTATTCATTGTGTACTATGATAAATTTAAATATGATTAATTAACTCATTTATAAATAAAAATGAGTATAGTAATGTGTTAAATCTGATTGAATATATAGACTCTATAATATATTTTGATTCATATAATATCATTTAAATTTTATAAAATACTATAAATCAACATATGTAATACTATATACAGTTTTGGTAAAAATAATGTTGTATAATGGGACATGTCTAGATTTTTTTTATTGAGAACCTTGTCTTTAATTATTTTGTCTGTTACTATTAGGACATTATTTAGACATGGGGCACCTTCCATTTTCTCATTTATTAACCGTTAATTTAGATTCTCACAAGCCTATTTTTGTCTTAAATAAATAGAAACAAAATCCCTCGTTTCATGTCATAAGAATTTGAAATTATTCATTATTGAAGAATCTTATTGATTACAATTACTATAGAAAATCGAATCAAATGAGGGAATCTTAAAAGGAATATTTTATGGGTAAGAGACATCTCCGTCGTAGACTCGTATAGAACTCACATTTTATCTTTATTGTTTTTGCGTAGGGTTATGTTGGAATATTATCCTACATCGGTTATATAACTAAAAGAATTATAGTTTATAAAATAGTGATATCATGAGTAATTGATTTAACCTTTTCGTTTTAATGTGATTCACTTATCTTATATAGTGTGTTATACGGACACTTTCCCGACCCATTGAATTATACATTTCTATATGGTTTCGAAGATGTATGGTGGGTTTTTGACTGGTATGTATCTATTTAGATAGAAAAAAAATATGGTAGAAAAGCGTATCAGATATAGGCGACAAAAATAGATCGATCTATGATTCGAATACTGTTTAACATATTGAAGTAAGACTGAACTGAACCTATACTAATTCGACTTGAGGCAGAGTAAATATTGTTCTATATCGGTTGTGGAATTAGAATAATTCTGGTTTATAAGTGAGTGATATCATGAGTAATTGATTTAATTTTATCTATTCAATGTTATTTGTTTCTCATATAGATAATGTTATATGTATATTCTCCAATCCATTGAATTATGAATTTACATGTCTAACCATGCAATGTGTTTTTTATAATTTTATTGATAATTTAACTAGAATATATTATATAAAAATCCAAATTAATTTACTATTTTATTAATGTGTATTTTGCAATATATCTTCTTCTTGTTTTTTACGTAATGATAAGAGATAAATTGGTTGAGTGATGAGGTGTCAAATGACATTTATTATACAAGCAAAAAAACAGATGTGTTCTTCACTTACCCCCCATCTTCTTCTCCATAACTTCCTTTATTGACTTCACTCAATTCAATGCATATAAAATTAATGGTAGTCATGTCGGTGTTATACCTCTCGATATACCGGTCATATCGATAAATATAGGTTATGATCGGTACATCGATATTCCGATATATGATCGGTATACCATCGATATATAGGAAAAATCGCTTGTACCGACCGATTTAACTTCCTTGATAAAACTAGGTCTCAAATAATCTAGTTGAGTCTATCAATACTCGAATTAGATCTTGATTTTTTTGAACCGATCCAAGTTCGATTCGTATTTGAATTATGACGAATCAAACCTCGAATCTCAACGTTTCTAACTAATCTAATCGATTCATGAGTAAATAATATTTATATATATTAATAATATAAAATATGTTATAATATTAAAATTAAGAACATTTTTGGGATCTTAAATTTCATCCGCATATATTTATATATTATATTTAATTAATTCGAACTCGAACTGAAATCGAACCTAACCTTGGATCATAGGTTTTTAGTTTTTAAATCTAGATAGAACCTTTAAAAAAATTAGGTTCAGCTCAAGTGTCTTCGTTTGTACCTCCATGTAAAACACATTATCATTACACTTAAAATAAACACAAAACGTAACCAAAACCAACCTTACGTTTTGTGATATTATACGATATAAGAGGAGTTTGATATCATGCATTATATTGGCTAGTACAATTTTTTTACTTATAATGATATTTTATTATTTATAATGCCGGACACCAAAAACTAAGGATTAGAGCCTAAACCTTGGTACCATGTGGTCCCAGATAAAATACTGATGTCGCTCGGATGGTATACCAATTGGTATAAAACATTGCTTCTATGGGTACACAATGATCGGGAACGCTATAATATATTGCATCCAACAACACAGTGTCGACATATACATATCTTCAATAAAATCCAGGATTGTACTTATATTTTATATGGTACCATATAATATAAGGTTTTACATTTATATATAAGTTTTTTTCTGATCCAATCCTAAAATATTTTAATAAAATAAACAAATTATATCGATCCACTCGTACCGATCCAGATGAGTATGAAAACATTATACTAAATCTATGTATAGTTTTGGTATCATTTTTCACATGGTGTACTCTTCTTCCACTTAAATTTCATATTATTGAATATTTATTTAAATTTAATTAAATTATATAAGGACAGTGGTCCCCACATATATATTATATTANAAAATAATGTTCCCAAATTTTGAAAACCACATGAGAAGTCCATGGAGTTTCAAAATCGTTTAAGAATAACTTTGGAGTGATAGTAGCGATTTTCATCTTTTTTCGTATAAGTTGTTTTGATAATTTATGAGTTATTTTTAAAATTTTGAAAGTTTGAGTACATAATGATTACATATATTCAATGTTAATGGGATAAATATAAACTATATAGACGCTTAAAGTATTAATGAGTGTAATGTCAAATATAAACGGTTTTACAAGTTCGATGGTCAATCATATAATTCTTAAAATTTGAGGGTATGATGTTTACAATATTTAAAAGTTGAGAGGCCAACGTCGAACATTATATCAACTTCGGAGGCTTAATATGCAATTTACAAACTTTGAGGCACCGTCTTTACATTAAAATAATTTTACTAAGTATATTTATAAATTTAATATCTTATCACATTTCACCATATCTTAATTTTAAAAAACATAAATAAACAAATAAATTATTTAATCTTCATATCAAAAGACCGCATTTGTAATAATATGTTGTGGCCCATCTAATTTAAATAAATTATTCATTGTGTACTATGATAAATTTAAATATGATTAATTAACTCATTTATAAATAAAAATGAGTATAGTAATGTGTTAAATCTGATTGAATATATAGACTCTATAATATATTTTGATTCATATAATATCATTTAAATTTTATAAAATACTATAAATCAACATATGTAATACTATATACAGTTTTGGTAAAAATAATGTTGTATAATGGGACATGTCTAGATTTTTTTTATTGAGAACCTTGTCTTTAATTATTTTGTCTGTTACTATTAGGACATTATTTAGACATGGGGCACCTTCCATTTTCTCATTTATTAACCGTTAATTTAGATTCTCACAAGCCTATTTTTGTCTTAAATAAATAGAAACAAAATCCCTCGTTTCATGTCATAAGAATTTGAAATTATTCATTATTGAAGAATCTTATTGATTACAATTACTATAGAAAATCGAATCAAATGAGGGAATCTTAAAAGGAATATTTTATGGGTAAGAGACATCTCCGTCGTAGACTCGTATAGAACTCACATTTTATCTTTATTGTTTTTGCGTAGGGTTATGTTGGAATATTATCCTACATCGGTTATATAACTAAAAGAATTATAGTTTATAAAATAGTGATATCATGAGTAATTGATTTAACCTTTTCGTTTTAATGTGATTCACTTATCTTATATAGTGTGTTATACGGACACTTTCCCGACCCATTGAATTATACATTTCTATATGGTTTCGAAGATGTATGGTGGGTTTTTGACTGGTATGTATCTATTTAGATAGAAAAAAAATATGGTAGAAAAGCGTATCAGATATAGGCGACAAAAATAGATCGATCTATGATTCGAATACTGTTTAACATATTGAAGTAAGACTGAACTGAACCTATACTAATTCGACTTGAGGCAGAGTAAATATTGTTCTATATCGGTTGTGGAATTAGAATAATTCTGGTTTATAAGTGAGTGATATCATGAGTAATTGATTTAATTTTATCTATTCAATGTTATGTATTTATCTTATAGATAATGTTGTATGTATACTCTCCAACCTATTGAATCATTAATTTACATGTCTAACCATGCAATGTGTTTTTTATAATTTTATTGATAATTTAACTAGAATATATTATATAAAAATCCAAATTAATTTACTATTTTATTAATGTGTATTTTGCAATATATCTTCTTCTTGTTTTTTACGTAATGATAAGAGATAAATTGGTTGAGTGATGAGGTGTCAAATGACATTTATTATACAAGCAAAAAAACAGATGTGTTCTTCACTTACCCCCATCTTTTTCTCCATAACTTCGTTTATTGACTTCACTCAATTCAATGCATATAAGACCTCCCAATATACCGATCATATCGGTAAATATCGGTTATGACAGGTACACTGATATTCCGATATATGACCGGTATACTACCGATATATAGGAAAAATTGTTCGTACCGACCGATTTAACTTCCTTGATAAAACTAGATCTCAAATAATCTAGTTGAGTCTATCAATACTCGAATTAGATCTTGATTTTTTTGAACCGATCCAAATTCGATTCGAATTTGAATTATGACGAATCAAACCTCGAATCTCAACGTTTCTAACTAATATAATCGATTCATGAGTAAATAATATTTATATATATTAATAATATAAAATATGCTATAATATTAAAATTAAGAACATTTTTGGGATCTTAAATTTCATTTGCACATATTAATATATTATATTTAATTAATTCAAACTCGAACTGAAATCGAACCTAACCTTGGATCATAGGTTTTTAGTTTTTAAATCTGAATCGAACCTTTAAAAAAATTAGGTTCAGCTCAAGTGTCTTCGTTTGCACCTCCATGTAAACACACATTATCATTACACTTAAAATAAACACAAAACGTAACCAAAACCAACCTTACGTTTTGTGATATTATACGATATAAGAGGAGCTTGATATCGTGCAGTATATTGGCTAGTACAATTTTTTTACTTATAATGATATTTTATTATTTATAATGCCGGACACCAAAAACTAAGGATTAGAGCCTAAACCTTGGTACCATGTGGTCCCAGATAAAATACTGATGTCGCTCGGACGGTATACCAATTGGTATAAAACATTGCTTCTATGGGTACACAATGATCGGGAACGCTATAATATATTGCATCCAACAAAACAGTGTCGACATATACATATCTTCAATAAAATTCAGGATGATACTTATATTTTATATGGTACCATCTGATATAAGGTTTTAGATTTGTATATAAGTTTTTTTCTGATCCAATCCTAAAATATTTTAATAAAATAAACAAATTATATCGATCCACTCGTACCGATCCAGATGAGTATGAAAACATTATACTAAATCTATGTATAGTTTTGGTATCATTTTTCACATGGTGTGTACTCTTCTTCCACTTAAATTTCATATTATTGTATATTTATTAAAATTTAATTAAATTATATAAGGACAGTGGTCCCCACATATATATTATATTATAATAAATGTGGGTTTATTATTACTATCAGTAGAACACAGAAAAAGAGAGTTGATTGCATTGGCTACCACTTTACCAGTACGATTCTTTTTCTGCTCTGCTTATATTAATTGCACCCCAAAGTTTTTTTGTTTTATTTGATTTAAATTATTAAATATAATTAAACTCAAAAATTATAATAATTATTTTGTTATTGAAAATTTAATAATTATTTGAAGTTAATGAGGATAATTTTGATTAAATATATAATGTATTAATATTGTGATAAATTGATTTTCTGATAAATTAGATGGATTAAAATGATTATTTTAATAATATTATATTAAATAATAATATTTTTTTGAACTTCAAGCTCAAGACGAACTCAAATCGAAGTTAAACCTTAATCCAATTGATTTCTCGATTTATTTATTTCTTAACTTGAACCTTAATTATTCTATTTTAAGTCGAATCCAAACATTTAAACATTCAAGTTCCATTTGTAGTCTAGTTTGAATTTATCTTCGGTATGGGTGAGCTTTCGGTACCGCAAACTATATCATACCTAATATCAAATATTAAATACCAATTTTTTATTAAAATATAATACCGATATTATTCCAATAAAATTTGTTACCTATACCAAAATATTGAACAGAAATTAAAATAACCAATGATTATGACATGTTATAATTTGTTAACTTATATTTAAAATTAAGTGTAGACAGTTTTCTATGATTTATTAATACAAAAGTTAATACAAAACATAATGTCAATTCATGTATCTTAAATAAAATTACTTAAATCTTATTTAATTATATTAGATTCTATTTTAATACGTATGTGGAAAGTTATGAAAGTTTAGAAATTAATGATGAAAGTATTATTACAAAATAAATGTAAAAATATTATTTATTAATATAGAAATTAATTTACAATTTTTAAATTATTGTATTCATATATATATATTATTTAATATCAACTTGAATAAATCTAAATATTCATCATTTTTAGTAATTGTAAATTTAAAAGCAATTGTAATGTAAGTATATAATAATATTTAATAATATATATATAATTTTGGCATTTGCTATTATACCGAATTTTGATCAATTTACAGAATATCAAACCAAATAACAAAATTATTCAAAATAAAATATCAGACCCTAAACCCTAATTACAAATATTCAATACTAAATATCGATTACCGAAATCACAAAATTATACAAAAATTCCAAATTATTTGCTCACGTCTAATCTTTTTAGTTAACATATTTACATATTTTCGATAACTATTTCTCCATCGGAGTTAAATACGAATACATACGAGCGATTGTAGTATATTATTACAAGATTTGTAAGTACTATAAATAGGGTTTTATTTAATTATTATTAATGGCATTAAAATTTGGTGAACGTGTTGTCTAGGGTAGTTAGTGGACAAGGCACTGTCTGAAGAATGTGATGTTTATTTTTAACATTATATTATAATAATATATTGTTTCTGACCTGTACACGTTTTTATTAGACCAATCAGAACTTTGTACTAGCAAAATATTAAAATAATTTTGCTTTATAAATTTTCTAACAATTGTGATGAGTTGTTTGGTTTAACTTTTCAAAATTACGGTGTGGTGAGGTGTGGTGAGATGTGGTGCGATATCATGATCGTGAAATTTTAAATATATTTGATAAAATTGTGATATTATGATCATAATTTATGTAAAAATACTAATATATCCTCATATATAAATAATAATAAATATAATAATATTATAATTATTAAAAGTAAGGGTAAATTTGTCTTTTCCAAAATCACGATAAAGCCACAGCTGGTTTTAACAATTGTGGTGAAATCGTGGTTTTTTAACGATTATCACATCGCAATTAAGCTTATGTTTTGCATATCATACAAAAATCACGATCTTGAGATCGTATCGCACCTCACAGCACTTTTCATTGGAGTTCCAAACAAATACAGTATATTATTCGCAAATATATTACATATTTTGTAATATTTGACAAAGTTACTATTATTGTCAAGTATATTATTGTCAAAGTTAATGTTTTCAATTTTTGTAATTGAATAAATTACTTTGGGGCTCATTTCCCAAGTTGAGGATTAAATTTATTGAATTTTGCAACATTAAAAATTAAATTGAGAAAATAATGAATTTAGTTCGAAATTTTTATAGTTTTGGTAAATTCAATTCTAATTATTATAATGACATATTTAGTATCTAAACTTTAAACTTTGAGAAATTTGGTAATTTAAGTTTGTAATATTTGACAAATTATATCATCAAAATCGATCACCAAAATTCGGTTTAACCGAGGATCTAAATTGTCAAATTGACAACTCTAGGAGACCAATTATATTATAAATACTAAACTTTTGAATTGATTTTGTCAAAACATAAAAAAATGGAGACTGATTTTACAATCTTCATTATTTGGGAATCATAATTATCACAATTATAAAATTTTACGAACGAAAATTAACAAAATTATGGGAACCAAATTTACGATTCATTAATTTGATAAAAAATCCAAAGTTCATGGAATTAAATTACCCTATAAAAAAGTTGAGGACCAACCAATTTATCAAAATTAATTTAATTTGGTGAAACTTTGATTACTAGAGACTCTATTTTGTCATTCTAATTATATTTAATTCACATAATTAGACAATTAAATCCTTAATTAATAAACTTAAAATTTAAGTTCCAATAATAATTAACTAATTATAAAAGAGACAAGAGTTGGAGAACTCTCTGCTTTCATTTCAAGAATCTCCCATGGATAATGTGATGACGCTCTACACCGCGGCGACAGTTGTTATTTCATTTGTTATCTTCGTCGTTCACCGCAGATTTTCAGCAAAAAAGCTGAATCTTCCGCCGGGGCCGCCGGGGTATCCGGTAGTCGGAAATCTCTTTCAGGTAGCTAGCTCCGGTAAGGAGTTTTTTGAATATGTTCGTGAATTGATTCCCAGGTACGGGCCAATTATGACTATGAAAATGGGGACGAGGACGCTGATTATCGTAAGCAGTGCAGATTTAGTTCACGAAGCATTGGTCGAGAAAGGACAGGTTTTCGCTAGCCGGCCGAGAGAAACTCCGACGAGAACAATTTTCAGTTGTGATAAATTTACAGTCAATGCGGCGGTGTACGGACCTGTGTGGAGATCGTTACGGCGGAACATGGTGCAAAATATGCTTTCTGCAACTAGGCTTCGGGAATTCAGTTGGGCGAGGGAATCGGCGATGGAGAAGCTTGTTGATAGATTGAAGGAAGAAGCGGCGGTGAACGACGGCGTAGTTTGGGTTCTGAAAAATGCACGTTTCGCCGTGTTCTGTATACTTCTTTCGATGTGTTTTGGGCTCCGATTAGATGAGAAAACAGTTGATGAAGTAGATTTGATGATGAAGGCTGTGTTGATGATCGTGATTCCTAGATTGGATGATTATCTTCCGCTTTTGAGTCCTTTTTTCTCCAAAGAAAGAAAACGTGTTCATATCATCAGAAACCAGCAGATCGAGATGCTTATTCCGTTAATAGAACGGCGAAGAAACGCCGTGAAGAATCCAGGCTCCGATGACTCCGCCGCCTCATTTTCATACCTAGACACGTTATTCGATATCGAAGTCGAAGGCCGGAAATCTTCACCGACAATCGCAGAAATCGTGACGCTCTGTTCGGAGTTTCTCAACGGCGGGACTGATACCACCGCAACCGCCGTCGAGTGGGCATTTGCCCGGATGGTAGAGAATCCAGAAATCCAAACCCGTATCCACGAAGAGATCCGGAGCACCGTCGGAGAAAGAAGAGTGAACGAAAAGGACATCGAGAAGCTTCCATACTTAAACGCCGTCGTAAAGGAGCTTATGAGAAAACACCCACCGACCTACTTCTCCCTCACACACGCCGTCATAGAACCAGCGAAATTAGGTGGGTACGATATTCCGACGGACGCAAACGTCGAGATCTTCCTTCCAGGGATTGCAGAGGATCCGAAATTATGGTCCGACCCGGAATCATTCAACCCGGATCGATTCTTCAAGGGAAGAGAAACGGCTGATATGACCGGCGCCGGCGGAGTAAAAATGATTCCGTTCGGAATTGGGCGGCGGATTTGTCCTGGTCTGGGCATGGCTATGCTTCATGTGAATCTAATGATCGCTAGAATGGTTCAGGAATTTGAATGGAGCTTAGCTGAACCAGAAGAAGTTGACTGGAGAGAAAAGCTTGAATTTACAGTGGTGATGAAGAAAAGCTTGAGAGCTAAGATTAAGCCCAGAGTTCATTAGAACCAGAAAAGACTTGAAAAGTGTATTTTTTCTACTATGCTATCCTAATAATCCTTTGTCATTTGTGTTGTGGTTAGAAAACCAGTTTTAATGCAACCAACTTACCAGCTTCGTCCTCTTCCCCGTTTGCCGGGTTATCGACATTATATAGAAATTCAGGATTCGATGGACCGAAACTAGACAAAAACAATTACTCATAATATCACATATTTCCTAAATTAGAATTTTGTTATTTCTACCATCGATGTGAGACAATATTTCAACACTTCCCTCAAGTTAAACTGGTCTTAGTCCGGTTCAAACTTGTTTCATTATATTCGATAGTGCTCGAATTATAAGTTGATCGATTTTTATCACCTAAACCCGATACACTTTCCTACAAGAGTTTAATCTTGTCTAAACCAATACGGTTAGCCCGAACCCACTAATTACATACGAGAAGTGAAACATATCAAAAATACTNTCTGTTGTGGTTAGAAAACCAGGGGTGTCAACAGTCGACCGGTTCGTTACAAGACGAACTCGGTTGTGATTTGTTTATATGTGGAGAAGAGTTAACGGTTTAGAGGCATAGAAGGCAAAAAGGATTTAGAGTGGAAAACCTCGGAAGCGAGGAAAAAACCACTTGACTAAGGGCGGAAAGAAAAGCCCTTAGCCCTTCCAATAAACGAAAACAGGATCATACAATGTATGTTTTCAGATCAATACACAACAAAGCGCTTCGAAAATAAATCGAGAGGAGCTGTGAAACCACGGATGTGGGGAGGAAGAACCAGGAGGATCCCAAACTTCTTCTTCGGTCCTTTCTCTCTGATTCCAAAAGGCTTCCCCTTTTTTCGTTCTCTCAGCGTCCTTTTTATACCTGCACTGTACTATGTGCAGTAGGCCGTCGTTTTGTGCTTGTCCTTTGCCAATAGGTCGGCTAACGCCAGGCGGATCAGCCGCCGGAACTGGCTCTACAGTGGCTGCATGGCGCTTAGGCCTTACGGCGCTGCCAGCCGGCTACTCTTTGGCCTTTAGCGGCTTGCTCCCATGACTGGACCATAGTCCTGACTGATTTGTCGTGGCTCGCTATCATACGGGACGATCGGAAATGGCCCGAGGGGGAATCTGCAGCTAGTGGACCGAACGGTCTGACGCTTCATGGGAGGTTGGGTCCCACACCTTGGGACCGATCGCCTAATATGCCCGATCGGGGCAGCCACACAAATGGGCCTTCCTTTAATTTGACCTCCAAGCTTGGTCCACTCGCTTGGGCCGCCATAGCTTAGGATGGTTCGGACCCTGTTCGGGGTACCGGGTTCCGATGGTCTCATCAATTTGCATTCATAATCACTTTCAAGTTTTAATGCAACCAACTTACCAGCTTCGTCCTCTTCCCCGTTTGCCGGGTTATCGACATTATATAGAAATTCAGGATTCGATGGACCGAAACTAGACAAAAACAATTACTCATAATATCACATATTTCCTAAATTAGAATTTTGTTATTTCTACCATCGATGTGAGACAATATTTCAACACTTCCCTCAAGTTAAACTGGTCTTAGTCCGGTTCAAACTTGTTTCATTATATTCGATAGTGCTCGAATCATAAGTTGATCGATTTTTATCACCTAAACCTGATACACTTTCCTACAAGAGTTTAATCTTGTCTAAACCAATACGGTTAGCCCGAACCCACTAATTACATACGAGAAGTGAAACATATCAAAAATACTAAATGAAACCAATTACTTATAATATCATATCTATTATAAATTGATGTAAGACAATATTTCAACATTCTACCCAACAGTAATCGAGCTCCCGCTACAAAAAAATCAACATCCAAAACTTACCATGAACCATACTCTCTTCATAGTCTTCCCCTTTCGCCCGTTTATCTACATTACGCAGCAGTAACCGAGCTCAAGCTACAAAAAAACCGGCTTCTGAAACTTACCATGAACCCATACTCTCCTCATAGTCTTCCCATTTCGCCGGTTTATCGACTTTACGCAGCAGTAATCGAGCTCAAGCTACAAAAAAACGATGCAAAGACGAGTGAATAATATAGAAAGGCAAGCCATATAACTTGTACCTCAATGAAACCAGCTGAAGATGCTAAATTTCTAATGGTATCTAAGCAGAAAAAGTATGATCTTGTTCCATCAAGCCGCATGTATTCTCTGTAATCCACTCTCTGATCGGCTTTAAAACGTAGCATTGTCATATCATAAAGACCTGAAGTTCACAAGAACAACCATAAGTATATTATACAGGTTAAAACTCCCAGTATATATTTACCGTAATCTCGAAAAAATAGCAGGCCACCGGGCTTTAAAACGGAAAAGCAATGTCTAATGGCTATAGGCATTCTTTCATACGGTATAGCCGAAAGAGTGAATATCTGTCATGATCATGAAATAACTGAGTTTCCGAACATTCAACTCTTCTACTTCAATGTTAATTTATACAGCAAGATTACCAAGGTAACAAAGTCTACTCCACCAATGCAGCATTCTGTTTTCTCAGCGCATAATGGTTCAAGAATATTCGTCTCCAAGTTCTTTACGGCTAGTTTCCGCATATTGAATAAAAGAACATGAGCTTATATATATCAATTAACTGAGGTCCAAACGCAGACTATGAAACTGAACTGATGCTTTAACCATGAAATATAAAATGTAGATAGTAAGAATGCAGCATTCTGTTTTCACAGAGCATAACGGTTCAAAAATACTCGTCTCCGAGTTCTTATGGCTAGTTTTTGCATATAGAATAAAATAACATGAGCTTATATACATCTATTAACCGACGTCCAAGCACAAAATATGAAATTGAAATGATTCTTTAACCATGAAATATAAAATGTAGATAGTAAGAATGCAGCATTCTGTTTTCACAGAGCATAACAGTTCAAAAATATTAGTCTCCGAGTTCTTTACGGCTAGTTTTTGCATATAGAATAAAAGAACATGAGCTTATATACATCTATTAACCGACGTCCAAGCACAGAATATGAAATTGAAATGATTCTTTAACCATGAAATATAAAATGTAGATAGTAAGAATGCAGCATTCTGTTTTCACAGAGCATAACGGTTCAAAAATATTCGTCTCCGAGTTCTTTACGGCTAGTTTTTGCATATAGAATAAAAGAACATGAGCTTATATACATCTATTAACCGACGTCCAAGCACAGAATGTGAAACTGAAATGATGCTTTAACCATGAAATATAAAATGTAGATAGTACGAATGCAGCATTCTGTTTTCACAGAGCATAACGGTTCAAAAATATTCGCCTCCGAGTTCTTTACGGCTAGTTTTTGCATATAGAATAAAAGAACATGAGCTTATATACATCTATTAACCGACGTCCGAGCACAGAATATGAAACTGAAATGATTCTTTAACCATGAAATATAAAATGTAGATAGTAACAATGTAATATTACCAGAGTTTTCTCTAGTATTGTGGATCAACCATGAGGGAAATCCATCTTTTGGAAAATCGCAATGGAATGCACAGAAACGATCTCTATTACATATTGAATTTGCAGCAGCTATTATCTCCTTCGCCTTTTCAATAGCCTCGTTACTGCAATCACAAGCATATACAACACAATTCTTTTTCCCCCTGCACAAACAAAGAAAAATCAGTAATAATATGTCTAGAAAAGCTAAACAGCTTGGGAATGTCTAGATTCATAAAGGATATGAGATTCAGTTTGCAGCATAGCAAAATTTAAGCTGACTTAAGCAAATAATATTGCAAGCCCTTCATTCTCTGCAATAAAAGTAAGTTCAAAACGATGAAGTTACCGCAATATTGCTAGAGCTGTACTGCCATTACCACAGCCCACTTCCAAAAGCCTTGATCCTTCTTCACAGGACACCAACTCAGGAAACTCCTTCAACAAGTATCGCCGTTCCTACACAGAGTGACAACTTTGAAAATAAACCCCGAAGATTTGTTAGCAAAAATCAGTCTCCGGCCATTACCTTGAAGAATTTTCCGGTGGAATGACAACTGTAGAATTTATTCCATGCCGTAGAGTCCTGCAACTCGCCTTGTTCCTCAATCGCAATTGCTTTAGAGGAGTAAGGAAGAAGATGGTATCGGAAACATGGATCGCTCTCCACTTCTTGCTTCAGTTCATCCCAATTGAAGTCTTTGGAGTAATAATTTTCTGCTGCACAACTCATTTCCTTACCCCCTTCATACGATGAAGAAATCGATGAAATCTTTCATACGTGCGCTCAGATTAATACAGATTCAAAAAATTCCTTACCCAAAATGCTCTTCGTGAACAGAAATCAAAATCCCATATACATAAGAACACGAAAACTCAGAGAACAAAGTCCCAATATCACATTACATCAAGGGATGAACAACAGAAGCAAAATAACGAGCGGCAAGAAGCCAGAAACAGAGCGAGAAAAGGAAATTGCAAGCCTGTGAACTGAACTCGATGAAATTCTTCCCCAGCAGCCTTAATGGGCCTGGATTAATATCTGGTCAATTAGGCCCACTTATCTCTATAAATGGGCTTTCTAATAACAGGCCTTAGGCCCATTAATTATTCAGCCACTTTGAGTTGAGGGTTTATGTTATAGTCTGCGTGGGAAGTGAGCAGTTTCCGTTGTCTACTTTCAAGTTTCAACGGTGATCTTCTTCTTCTCTTCTTCCAGTTCCTGTAAGAGAAGGGTTACAGAGAAGTATGGCAAGAAAAGTGCGGAGGCTTTTGCCTCAAGAAAGGGAAAAGGTTAAGGTTAATAAGATAATGAAAAATTTGTTCAAGAAAAGGGCAAGGGAATACAATTCAGATGATGATGAGGAGGATGAGAACAAATTGAAATCTTCGCGCGCTAGCGGTGTAAACGTGTCCAAGAAGACTCGGGATTCCACAGTTCGAAGACAATCTCCTGATGATGTTGATGAAGAGAACCCGGAGTTTGAGCCTGAGGAGGTTTCTGAAGATGAAAACGGCGAAATTCAACCTGGTATTATGAAATTTACCGATGGTATTAACGCCTTCAGGTTAGCGTTCAAGAAAATTGTTGGAAAGTCCTCTGATATCGACGATGTGCTGGTATGTCTAACTTAGGGTTGGTTTGTTTTGTGTATGAATAATGCAAATTTTATGAAATTTGCAGGGACCTGTTTTGTCAGCCCAAAAGAAGCTTCTTGCAGAGAAGCTTGGGGAAGAAGAAGCTGAAAGGAAAGGCAAGGGAGAGGCAAAGAAAGCAAAGATCTTGGTAATTGATGATTTTCATGGAATTTTCTGCTAGTCTAAGTTGGATTGATTTATTTTCTTATGTTTGAATATTTTGATTACAAGATATGTGAAATGGGACATGTTAAGCCAGAGAACTTTGTGAGTGCACATGAAAAATTTCTTTTGGGGATAGCAACCAAGGGAGGTATGAACTTGTTTTCTGTGGATGTATACGCTTTTTAAAGTGACTGATAACATTTTTGTGTTTACCCGCCCGTTGCAATGATCAGTGGTCAAATTGTTTAATGCTG
This sequence comes from Utricularia reniformis, assembly GCA_009725065.1. NCBI lineage: Eukaryota > Viridiplantae > Streptophyta > Magnoliopsida > Lamiales > Lentibulariaceae > Utricularia > Utricularia reniformis. The sequence continues at coordinate 1,170,491 of RWGZ01001492.1, forward strand.
TAAGTGGCTATATTTGATGCTATCTATTTTTGCAGAACTTTGATGTGGTCAAGTCTCCAATTTTGAAACTTGTTTTGATCATACAGGTAAACAAAGCCCAAAATGCTCAGAAAGGTTTAAATCTTTCAAGATCAAAAGATGTTAAAGGTTTGAATACTCCGTGTTGGTTTTGTATTGGGCGGATGACATTAAAGTCCATTTTGTATGATTTTTCAAATTTGGTCCTTGCAAATTTTGACAAATCTAGCCCTCAAAGTTTTTTAATGCAAAACTTGTCCCATACATTGATTTTTTGCAAAACTAGTTCTCATAATTTGTAATTTTAGCAGTTTAGTGTGTGTGGCGAAATTGATACTTAAAAGTCTGAAACTAGTTTTGCCATGTATGGACCTAATTTGGCAAATTTTGGGAATCGTTTTTGCCAAAAAGATCAAAGTATGGGGACTATAGATACCAAATTATTATTTGTAGACCAAACACATTATCTTCTCGTTTTGTATTTGTGTTCTCTTTATCAACGCTTTTCTGATCTCTCAAGTGAGTTTGTGTAGTTGCTACTGCTTATTCTATCTTCATCTTGAAGTATTGAAAAATCGTAATCTTGTTGATTTTGCAGCATTGAAAAAACGGAGGAAGGAAGCTTTCTTTTCAGCGCTTGGAAAAACATCCTCCTTACCTTCTGGGGTTGGTCTTAAGTTTCACATTTCATTCGCTATTTCAGTTATTAGCACTCCTGGAAACTTATTCACAACGTGTCTCATTACAGATTAATACTTCAAATGGCTCTGGTGATGCAGAAACCTCCACTTGGGCACCTATGCGTGATAACTTTATGTTAACAAATCCCAAATTAAAGGACTGGGACAAAATACAACCGGTAACATTTGCCTTTTCATTATCCATAGAAAGATGTAAGAAAATGGCTTTGTTTGCAGCTAACATCATTTTGTCATTTTTCGACAGGATAACAATGCCCCAGAAGAGTTTGCGCGCCGATCGGATACCGAATCTTCAGACGATGATCATTGATTTGTTTTCTTCACTTGATAAGACCAAGTTATATTTTGTTGATTCGAATTCTCCTTTATTTCGTATAAAGATTTCGACTTCGGGCTTGCCCATTTGTTTTCAATTACCTACGACTACTGCCTGCCCCTTTATATATGCTCGCCAAGTTTCCATGGAAACCGGTCATTTGTATTCATGGAAAATGGATACATATATATATATATTTCTTAACTTAAATGCAGGGATTCTGAAGCAGTTTCTGTGACTTACTTCAGAGCTGGATATACAGCAACAGATTTATCATCACAGTTGTTTTTTAAGTTATGTCTTTATTTGTTTCTCCATGTGCATTAACTTATTTGAATATGAATGTTGCAATTTTTGAATTTTCATTTTCGTCTCAGGAGTGGAAAGTGAGGCTGTTGATTGAGGATTCTAGTGCTATCAAATTCTCATCTGTCGCCTGTCATCTATCCAGAACCAAAAAGATCCAACAAGAACTAGCAAAGGTTGGTTAACATTTGACCGTGAATATGCATCGGATGCACATTAAAAGTATCATCTGACTGTGATTGATTAAGTTCCCATATTTGTATGCTTTAATTATGGTTTTGAAATTGGTTTCCTTGATAACAAAGATGATGAAACTGTGAAGGTGCATGAATGTTTTGCCAGATTATGGAGTTTTGAAATTGGTTTCCTTCATCACATTCAATGCCTTTCTATATGATGAAGCCTCACACAGAAAGGATCCGTAAAATGTCTATGGACCATTTCGTAAGGCATTCTGAATTTCTTCTTGAAATTTGACCTGCATTTTGAACCTGTGATTGCCTTGAATGTGTTGATGAATTAGCATTGCGGTTATCTAATGTCCAAATTTGGTCTCAAACTTTTATTTGGTATTTGTAGTATTAATTCTTTGATAGTTTTGACAAAGTGGTCTTCATAGTTCCCAAAATTTGGTAAATTTGGTTCGTATGTTGCAAAATTAGTCTCCAAAATTTGAGGGTCAATTTCGTTACGTACATTAAACTTTGGGATTAGATTTGTCAAAATTTACAAAATATAAGAGCTAGTTTTGCTAAAACTACAAAGTTTTGAATACTAATTTTCCCTCTAAAAACTTTGAGGATTAAATTTGTTAAAATGAAGAAAGTTGAAGGATCAAATTTGTCAAATCATACAAAATTTAGGAGTGGTGTTTGTCATTGGTCCCTAATATTTGAAATAGTGTAAAACGATGTCCTTATAGTTTCAAAATTACGTACGAAGCATCTAAAGTTTACATAATGTGTGTGGTTGATCTTCTAACTTTTTAAATTTGTAAACACCATGCCTTCAAAGTTTAAAAATTACATGAGTGGCCCCAAAGTTTCAAAACCGTTTATATTTTACCTTCACGTCCGTTATTTTTTTGAGTTTTTTTGCAATTGGCCTTGTTTTTTCCACATGTTGAAATTGATCGATTTTGTTTACTGATTTGATATTTAGCCCCCGAATATATTAAAGAGTTCAGAATTGACTCGGAGAAATATGTAACATCCGCTTGCTAAAAGACTAATTTGTCTTACAATGTTTTGTTATTATATTTTATGAAAATTTTACTTTGTATATAAACTCAAAAAAATACCGAACGTAAGGATCAAATATAAACGATTTTGGAACTTTGGGGTCAATCATGCAATTTTTAAATTTTGAGGTCATGTTATTTACAAATTTAAAATGTTTGAAGGTCAACCACACACATTATATAAACTTTGGGTGTTTCATATTCAATTTGACATCGTCTTTACACTATTTCAAATATTGAGGGTCATCTTTGTAATTTTCTCCCAACCTTAGGTATCTTAAATGTCATTCGCTCAAATCAAGCGTTTTCTTCTCTATCAAGAGCTGGCTTTTTGTTGTGTTTTCAGGGTAAATGCATGTCGAATGAGGAATCATCATATGGTCAGTATATTTGGTAGAAAATCTCAACCAATCACAATGAAAATATGGAGCAAGTCGTCCTTATTTATACATTTATAGATATGCTTGAGACTTCAAGTATAATAATGCTTGTTCAGCTTGAAAGTTTTGCTTCACAGGATGAATTCCTCACAGGTAAAACTTCACCAGCGAAAACCTGGATCCAACTCCGGTGACCGGAGTCAGCTCCTGGATCACATTGTCCGTAGCTGTTTTCCTCATGTTCATACTCATCTACATCTCGTACAAGTGCCGTTACACAGCAACCGACACTTCTATGGTTGATCATGATTAACGGAAGGGAATTGATGCCGTAATCCTTGAATCATATCCCAAGTTGAGATACGCAGCAGTGACTGCCTGCACTATCTGTCTAGCCGATTACAACGATGGAGATATGCCACGGCTGTTACCGAACTGTGGGCATATCTTCGTTCATTGTGTTGATCCTTGGCTTGCTGTTCATGCTTCTTGTCCTAACTGTAGAGTTTTGCAGTCATTTCTTTGTCCTGTTCAGGCACTCTTTGTTGGCTTCTCGCTAGAGTCATGGAAACATTTGTCATTACAAATATCAGATAACATTTGCAAATTTCAACTAATGAATAGTACCTTAGTCAAAACAAACAAATCCATTTAATTCAATGCTCACATTGTCCCAAGTTAAGATACAATCAAACAAAGGAAATGAATTCAGATGTCAAGAGTAATACGAAAGTTAAGTCATGGCAAGGAAGTCATGCCGTTCGTTATCGCTCGTATTGGTTGTGATTGGTACGAGCGGTTTTTTCGATATACCGTTGGTATGCTTGTGGTATATCGGAATACCGGTTACGACCAATATTTACCGTTATGACCGGGTGGTATACCACCGGTATGACTTCCACGAGTCATAGAATCCCACCAAATATAAACATTTTTCCCCTGCTATACAAGTTTACCTTTACGAACCTATGAAACATTAAAGGCGAACATGAGACCAGTTCACAAATCATATATCTACAACCTATTGAATGATCTTCAAAATAAAAGTAAAATGATATTTTTTCGACAAAGAATGAAACGTAGACATGCCTGCTTATGTAGAATACGATATGTGCACAGTGATCTTCGTAGTTTATCCCTAAATTCTTATATGGAACAAGATACAAAATGAAAGCATATTAATCCAAACTTGGCATTATTATTTATTCAAACAAATGAAGGGAGAAAATCTCGATGCATGGTTTGAGTTTTGCTAGTCAAAACGCACAATGAATAATACCTCAAAACCAGATTTAAGCAGTTTCCAAAATGTCATAATGACCATATCCATGGAACAAAACACTGATGCAACTTTTATCTTGTTTTCCATATTCCTCACCATAATCACCTACTTTCATCAAAATACCTGAACTTCTATCTTTCGTAAAGACTGATATCGGTGCCCTGCGAATGATCAAAACTAGATTGAATGAGAGTATTCATGATTCAACAACAGCTTGTTAATGAACAACCTAAGAACATGAGAAGCCATAAGTAGCTCTGGTTCTCCACCCCATACATAAGGCTGTTGAATTCTTTCAATATACACATCAAAATCTTCATCAATGAAGCTACACAATAAAAGCTAATCAAAATCTTCATCATTGAAGCTACACAATAAAAGCTAATCAAAATCTTCATTGCAACACATAAATGCATTCAATAGGTGGGAAAGTAAAAAGGGAAAGAGTTACCGTTCTATTTCTTCTCGCCGCTTTAACAGCTCTTGAACAACCTGTGTAGTTGCATTAATTGCAATCATAAAAAGGAAATAAATATAGAAAGTATTGATGAAAATAAAGTACTTGAGCTCTTAATTCATCAGCAAGTTCCCTTTGACGATTCTCATCAGGGGGATTTTCCCCATTTTTCAAGCATGCTGAATGAGCAATTGCCCTAAACAAACACCTCCCGTCTGCTACAACGTCTGTAGAAAACAAGGCCATTGATCAAATGAATCAATCCAACGATCATAATTAACCAAAAAAGTAAAGAGCAATGAGTCAATTCACCAGTTACTCTGTAATTGCAGCAAGCATCGCTTTTCAATTCCTCAACCTCCGATTCTAAATTCAAATTAGGATCAATCATCGGCGTAGGGATAGCGCTCTCGCTTGCGCCGAATAGCAACCAAGCCAAATCAGGATGGTTTAGCCATCGTGCAGGCCTCGTATCCCACGCCACGTTCCATGAGCCTTCTCCTCTATTCACTACTGAATTCCTTGGTCTTTGCCAATAAGAAGGCAGAATGGATTGCCATATCGACGCCGGCCTTGGCACATATCGTAGTAGTCCGTCTTCCCTTGGATCTCCAGCGATAATAACAGGGTGGAGTGGAGTCCTAACGAAACGCCGATCGAAGGTCGACGGCAGAAACGAGGATAGCAACCAAGACCTGGGGCGACTACAGAGAACTCTGAGCATCACCAAATCCGAATCTTTTTCTTCAAAGTTGCAAAAACTCTAGTGATCAAAACCCAAACTATATATATATATGAGCGATATTTTTAAGTAGTCTTCAAATCCTAGCGTTATTATTTCATCAATTTTTAAATCTTATAAACATTATATACTCAAAGTTTAACAATAGTATGATTGTCCTTCGAATTTCAAAAACCGTTTATATTTGACTCTTATACTCATTAATATTTTAAATGAGTTTGTATTTGATCTATCAATCTTGAAAATATGTATTGACTATGTCTTCAAAATTTGAAAATTTTAAAATAACGCATAAAATATTAAAATCACTTATAAAAAAATGAAAACTGTTATTATTCATTCGAGAGTCATTCTTAAACGATTTTAAAATTTCAAGGACTTCTCATGTAATTTACAAATTTTGATAACATCGTCTTTACACTATTTTAAATATTATAGGTCAATGATGCAATTTTATGGCATCAATATTTTCTTCTTTTTCACATATATTTTTTTCTTTTTAGTGTTAATATGTATTTATAAAGTCTACTTAATTTTATGAAAATGTTTGTATAAATATAGGAAGAAATATTGAAAAATATTGAATAAATCAATTATAATGATTCATTCATAAATCACAATATAAACCAATATAAGTATATCTTAATTTTTATGTGAGATATTGGGTATCTTTTGTTTAATCATACAATATGTATTTGTTGTGGTCTGAAAACCGGGGTATCAACTGTCGTCTGGTTCGTTGCAAGACAAACTCGATTTTAATTTGTTTAATGTGGGGGGAAACGATTATGAAACAAAAGGAAAGGAACACGACAAATTTAGAGTGGAAAACCCCTACAAAATGGAGAAAAAACCACTTGACTAAGAGCTAATAATGTCATTAGTCGATTCACTAACTAAAACGTTCATTACAAGCAACAAAGGGTCAATCGAGATAGCAAGGAAAGGTTCAGGAAGAAACAGCAAGAGCCCAGCCGAATCCCTTTTCTGTTTCCAAAGTATTCTTTTTATATGCCTCCATGGTGGTGTGAACGTGAGGCTGTCGTTTTGCGCTTATTTTATGCGGCCAGGTCAACTTATGTTGGGTGGAAACGCTGTCGGGCGTGACCCTATTTGGCTACGCGGCGTCCGGCCTTTCGGCGCTACTAACTGACTGTTTCCCAACCGAGAGGGGTTCGTACGGTTCTGGCGATCACGCCTCTGACAAGTTTGTCGGAGGTTGTTTCCACATACTCGACAATGTGGCTTGGGTATGGAACGCTACCTGCGTGAATAGGCCCGAAGCGTGGAAAGCGTGTGGAGGTCTGGAGCGTGGAGTGCGTAGGCGGTAACCGTTTGAGACCGATCTGCAAGCTCTGTCCACAGATGCACCTAAGTCTAGCTTCGGTCCGGTTATTTCAAATATGTTAAGTTAAGGATTTTGGGTCGTGCGAGTTCGCCTTCTGTTATTTAGGTTGACCCAATGCATCAAATATGTTAAGTTAAGGATTTTGGGTCGTGCGAGTTCGCCTTCTGTTATTTAGGTTGACCCAATGCATCAAATATGTTAAGTTAAGGATTTTGGGTCGTGCGAGTTCGCCTTCTGTTATTTAGGTTGACCCAATGCATCAAATATGTTAAGTTAAGGATTTTGGGTCGTGCGAGTTCGCCTTCTGTTATTTAGGTTGACCCAATGCATCAAATATGTTAAGTTAAGGATTTTGGGTCGTGCGAGTTCGCCTTCTGTTATTTAGGTTGACCCAATGCATCAAATATGTTAAGTTAAGGATTTTGGGTCGTGCGAGTTCGCCTTCTGTTATTTAGGTTGACCCAATGCATCAAATATGTTAAGTTAAGGATTTTGGGTCGTGCGAGTTCGCCTTCTGTTATTTAGGTTGACCCAATGCATCAAATATGTTAAGTTAAGGATTTTGGGTCGTGCGAGTTCGCCTTCTGTTATTTAGGTTGACCCAATGCAATTGGGTCTTACCCATTGCGGGGTACCCGGTCCTGGAGCCATCATCAAGATTGTTTAAAAACCTACAAAAGATGCAATTTTCATCTTGTTAATAATATTATTGATTGATGATGAATTATATCTAAAACCAAAGTAAATTACTCTAACATAAAATTGCGTAATTGATCTCAAATGTTTAAAATAATCTAAAGTTGATACTCTCAAAGTTTGTAAATTGCGTGAGAAGCCTCCGAAGTTTCAAAATGACCATCGAGTGAATAGTAGCGATTTTTTTTCCTATAAGTAATTTTGATAATTTATGCGTTATTTTTAAAATTTTCAAAGTTTGAAGATATAATCATAACATATTTTCAAAGTTAATGGATCAAATACAAACTCAATAGACATTTAAAATATTAACAAGTATAAAAGTTAAATATAAACGGTTTTAGAAGTTCGGAGGTCAAACGCGCAATTCTTAAACTTTGAGATCACGTTATTTACAACATTTAAAAATTTGAGAACCAACCACATATATTATATCAATTTCAGATATTTTGTATATAATTTACAAACTTTAAAAACACCGTATTTACACTATTATAAAATTTAAGGGTTACTTACAAACATCAATCCTTATTCTAATCACTCATTAAACACAAACATAAGGATCTTACAAATGAAATTTCATTTTTATCATATTCAATATTCCACCTCGTTGACAAATTTCTTCCAATACCAATGCTGTTTCCAAATCTTATCCATTTTCTCAATCGGTACACCCTTAGTCTCCGGCACTAACAGCAACACGAACACTGTCATCACTGCAACCCACCCGCCAAAAAAGAAGAAAACTCCAGCCTTCATACGGCACAGCATCGCCAGAAATGCTTGTGCAATTACAAAGCACATTGCAAGGTTCACACAAGCAGCTATGCTTTGCCCAGCTGAACGTATCTCCAATGGGAAGATCTCGCTCGGTACCAGAATACCCAATACTCCCCATGACAGCCCGAACGCAGCTACGTAAAGGCAGATCAGAATCAGAAGAAGTATGGAGTATTCCTTGCTTAGTGCCCCATGATCATTCAGCTTCGCTGTCATCAATGATCCTACAATTATCTGGCAGATGAACATTATGATCCCGCCAGTTATGAAGAGAATACGCCTTCCCACTTTATCTACAATTATTAAAGATATGATTGTGGAGCAGATTATACCGATTCCTATTATTACAGAGTTGAATAAAGCGGCTTTGACGCTTGAACCGAATGTTCGGAACAGTAGCGGCGCGTAGAATCCAATCAGATTTATTCCGGTGAATTCTGTGAAGAAAGGTAAGGTAATTGCCATTACGAGCTGCGGTCGGTATTTCCGTTGGATAATGGTGTAAAATGGGTGTTTGACGGTGGCGGAGGCTTCGCTGGCGGCGATTATGTCGTCCAATTCGGCGTTTACATCTTCAATTCCACGAATTTTTTGTAACAGTTTCATCGCTTTTTCTCTGGTTTCTCCGTTTTCGATTAGGTTGTTTGGAGTTTCTGAGAGGAACAAACCACCGATTGTGATAACTGCTGCAGGAGCCCCGGCCATTGCTAATGAAACTCGCCACCCCCAACCACCTTTAACGCTGTTGGTGTAGTAGTTGATGACGTTTGCTGCTAAAACTCCGATGGAAATACAGAGGAAGAAACAAGAGTTTAAGGCTCCTCTGTACTTGACCGGTGCCATTTCCGACAAATATAAAGGCGAAGACTGCAAGCAAATAAACCCAATAGCGATTCATGAGATACAATGTAAAAATGATGACTTCTTTAAGTATTTTAAACGTGTCTTTCTTTCCATTATTTTCATGTTATAATTTCGATCACAATTTATAATTTCAATTTGATGTCAAAGATGGTTCGGTTCATTTCAAGTCGAAACTTATGATTAGACTTGAAGGGAGTGTTGAATTTATCCCACATTGTTAAAATAATTGAGATTGATTAGATTTATAAGGTTGTGAATTATATGATTCTGTTACACAAAAATGTGTTCAAGTCTTTAAAATATGTGTGTTTTTTTCTTAATAATGTTCGTTCACACTCCTGTCATAATTTCGGTCAGACTCTATAATTTCAATATGATATCAGAACTGATTTATGTTCATTTCAAGTCGAAAATTTATGGTTGAACATGAGGAGAGTGTTGAATTTATCCAACGTTCATGAAGAAGTGAGATTGATTAAATTTATAATGGTGGGAATTCTATCACATAATGATTTGTTCAAGTCTTTTAAATGTGTGTTATTTTACTTAATACCGTTCATTCACGTTCTCTCGTCATAATTTCGGCCCGACTTTATAATTTCAATTTGATATCAGAGTTGATTCGGTTCATTTCAAGTTGAAACTTTATGATTGTATTTGATTAGCAGTATTGAATTTATCCCATATTACTAAATAATAAAATTGATTAGGTTTATAAGGATGAGAATTTTATTATATAACACGTATTCAAGTCTTTTAAATGTATGTTATTTCCCTTGATTTCCTTGGTTGACGCTCCCATCATAATTTCAATGAATTCTATAATTTCAACAAAACAAATACTCTTCAAAAACTTACTTGAGCTGTAAAACCAACGCCAACACCTAACATGACACGCCCAATTATGAGCATAGAAACGTTGACGGCGGCGCCGCAAAGAGTTGCGCCGACTAAAAAAGAAGCACCGCCTATAAGAATAGAGGTCTTACGACCAAACGTCCTCGTCACCGGCGAAGCTAACAAAGAAGATATGAGACCAGACAAATAGAGCGTTGAAGTGAAAAGAGTAAGAATTTGACTATCAAATAAGCAGTAGTTGCTTGTATTTGTATCCTCCACGATGTTCATGAAAATTTTTGGGAAGAATTTATTCAAGAATGGCACCATCGCAGAAACACCACCTACACTTGGCCAAATCAAACAAATTAGGTCAATTATGCTATCCGAATAGTTCGTGTTCGAAATATGTAACTAGTATATGATTGTGTCCGTTCGTTTGAATATAAATATAAATTTCTTTCGAACATTTTTTTATATTCGTTTATAATTTGAACGAATATGAACATTTTCATGAACAATATAAATGTTTCTAAACAAATATATTATTTTATTTATATTTAATAGAAATATATTATTAAATGAATTTAAAAAAACACTAATCCATCATATTTCATAATTCACATTATTTTTCTATATTTTCCTATTTTTTATAGATATTATAATATTTTTATCTTATTTTCTTTTTAATATTAAATTATATTCTTTCAATTTTTAATCTAAAAATCAATTTTAATAATATTGAATTTCATAAAAACTAAATATCTCGTAGAACATGTTTGAATAAGTTATTCAAACAAGTTATTTGAACGAACATGAACAATTGTATAAGTATTTGAACAATATTTGAACATGAATTATCGTTCGAGTAAAATATGAACGAACATTAATATGTTCGAATAAAAATACGAACATGAACATAGAGAACTCGGTTCATTCGGATCGAATAACAAGTCTAATTTAACCAGGGAGTACCTGTAACGCCAAGGTCATAGCCGAAGATCAGGCCACCGGTGGAAGCGACAATGCACGAAAGTAATACCGTGACGGTGATTTTTCCGCCATATTGAACGCCATCTTCAAAAGCCATACTTTTTTAGCTTCGAATACACAAGGCAATGGAAACTATAAGTGAAGGTCTTAAGATTTAAGTATAACTATTTGAAGTCAACTCAATGAAATGGTTACATGTGATGTCTATAAACAAATTTAATTTATTTCCTAATAAATAAAATAATACTTTAAAAAGGAGCTTCATTGTCACGGCTTTTGACTTTGTGCTTGATTTAAATACTTCAAAGTAAATGGTACTAGATTAAGCCAAAATTTTAATTAATGATTCAAATAAGCCACTGGATAGAGTAACCATGGCTAAAAAACATTCATGCCCAATATCAATACTAAAAAATTAATAGTATAATTGCCCATAAAAATAAAAAAAACAACAAAATAGAGACCTCATTTTTAAGAAAATATCATATGAAAGTCTTGAAAATTAATACGAAAACGAAAAGAAAAATATTGGATTTTGTAGGTGAAATAATTTCTATAAAATAAATGATAAAAATCATTTCGAACGTAACTATGGATTTTACTATAAACATCAAATTTGTAAAATTACAACAAGATAACGAGATATATAAATCATAAAAAGAATTGATCATCTTCCAGTGGTCATAATAGTCAATTTTAGATCTTGTAAAGAAGTGTTAAGCGACACCATCATTAGATCATCCAAACTTATCCGTTTTCACAATTTAACTTATTTATATAGATTTACAATTCAGTAAATTGCAAGTTAAGCAGACAAATGTCCACCAAATAAGTAATTTGACACAAATACTCCACAAAAGTCATCTAAATATTTCTATGTTTGTTATATAGACTCGGGAACAATTTTATACAAATATATGTAACGTCAAATAACAAATTTCTTAGGATAAGATCAAAAATACCTTGATTTGCATAGTCGATGGATTCGAGTACTCAAATTATTAATTTTCTATATTATAAAGATAATTAGAAATACACGGAATAAATTGATAATTTCCTTGAAAATTAAGAATTTTTAAATTTATAGCGGCCAAAAATTAATTAGGGAATCGTGCGTTCGTGGAAATTTTGTAATACCTAAAGTACACCTTGGATACTGGATTATTCACGTAAATGCCATCTCCATTGCCATCAGCTCCAGACCTAAAAGTGGAAGTTCTGTTCGTAATATGCAGCAATTGTATGAACTCAAATCCCTCGCATCTCCAATTTGTGGTTCTATTTTGCTAATTTATCGCTAAAATCTTCGTTTCGGAGGTATTTTTGGTTTCCAAACCGAAGCTGCTTTTGTTTTCTTTGAATGGGAATTCAAGATGTTATTTTAAATTTTTAAGTTGTGCAGCTTTTTTGTAGGCATGGGAGGATTTTTCGATGTTGTTCATCGATTCAAAAGAGCCTTGTTTGCGCCCAATAAAATCTTTATTCAGTAACGTGAGTGCATCTCACCCTTATGCGTTTGCACAGGTTTGTATGCAAGGTGTTTGTATAAATTCACCAATGAAATTTTAGCATCATGTTGGCTTTTAATATTTTTGTGTTCAATTTGGTTTCAATTTTGATTTCAGGCTTCTTAAGAATTTAGTCAGCATGTCATTGCATTGTACACAAGAATGATAGAAGTTTAAGGGCCTTCATTATACTGAACTCTGCCTTCCTTATTTTTGTGAGATACTGATCCATGAATGGTCTGCATAAATTTAGAAAACCCCATATTCTGAAAAAGCTTCATGTTGTATTCTTCGCCGGAAGTGTATCTGGATTGTCCAAATTATGTACTTCAATTGATAATTCATACCATTTCCCACAAAAGGCTAGATTCTTTGCTACCACTAATTCGAAAAATGGTGAAAATCTTGGTGACTTGTCAAGGAGATCCCGTATTGCCAAAACCGAAGCTCAGTCTATTCTGTTTGAGTATTTTCATTCCACTAGGGGTTTACAGTTCTTGGATGCTGAGAATATGAGCAAAAATACTCCCATGTTTTTTTATGCTTTGACCAACAGAGTGGCTTTGAATGATGACAATGTTGGCCGTGCATTTACCCGGTTCTTGAGATACCATCCTATAAATGAATTTGAGCCTTTTTTTGAGAGTATAGGCTTGAAGCCCTCTGAATATGCATGTTATCTTCCTAGAAATTTGATGTTCATTAATGAAGATCGATTACTGTTGGATAATTATCATGCTCTTTGTGATTACGGCATTCCTCGGAATAATATAGGGAAGATATATAAAGAAGCTACAGAGATTTTTCGTTACGAAAATTGTACTTTGAAATTGAAGCTAGAGTTTTTCAAGGACTTAAACTTGAAACATACTCTCTCCATTAAGATTATTGCTTCAAGTCCTGGTCTTTTGATAGGGAAGATGAACAATGAGTTCATTGAGTTCCTCGAAAGATTGAAGAGAATCGGAATCGAATTTGATTGGCTAGAAAATCATATCTTAGTAGATGATTTGTACAATTGGGAACATATGCTTGAGCTTATCTCATTATTTAGTAAAATGGGATTCAGTCATGACATTCAAAGAGAAATGTTCATGAACCATCCACGTCTCTTGTTTGAACTCTCCGGGAACGCTACTTTCTCAGTGATCAACTTCTTATTGAAATTTGGATGTACATTAGAAGCTATACAAAATGCATTTCTCCGTTTTCCTAGAATATCAGTGTCGAAATTTGCGAGTAATTTACGCAGATGTTACAAGGTACTCGAGGAAATGGGAATGACAGCCGAAGAAATTGGCATCATTGTTCGTTCACACCCCATGGTTTTGGGGTCTTGTGAGATTAAAACACTGAATCTTTTAATGTCTCAGCTCACTTGTGGACGTGATATTGCACGTGAAATTGTGAAAGAAGATCCAGAAGTATTAAAGAGTTGGGTTTTACATGTAAGAGTCGAGCCTATAAAAGTCGAAAAGAAGCCTTTCCCTGTAAAGGAACTGAAAACAGACTTTTTATTAAGCTTAGGAATCAAGGAAAAGTCTGAAAAAATGGAGAAAACACTAAGGAATCTACGAGGGAGTGTGTTCGAAATTCAGGAACGATTCGATTGTCTCGTAAAAATGGGTTTAAGTCGAGAAGAAGCAATGCATATTGTGAAAACATCACCAGAGATTCTTAACCAGACAAAGAATGTTATAGAAGCAAAGATTAATGTATTTGTGAAGGAATTGGGGTACCCTATAAGTGACATAGTTAAACATCCGAAGATCGTCGGGTGCTCGATCGAAAGGATTAAGGTACGACTTTTATTGTATAAGTGGCTTAAAGAAGAAAAAATGATGAATAGAAATATGTCATTAGCATCTATTTTGTCAAGCTCTGAGAGTAGATTTATGAGATATTGTATAAGTCCTTATGAAGGTGCACTTGCATATTTGAACAGATTGAGAAGAGAAATATGTTGTTCTGCTCCAGAGACATCTTTTTAGCTCATTTTTCTGTTTTACTATATGATACCAATATTTTCAACTGTGTGCAAAAGTATCCGAATGTTCGAAGTAACTGTTTTTTCGGATATATGAATTGGAGATATTTAATCGAATCGGGTCGAATATGGTCGAAAAGTTTGGTTTGATTCGATATTTATTGAAATATTATATTATATATGTATTAGAGTTTGGTACTGAGAATTTCTAAAATACACACAATTCAAGTTCCACATTACCAAACTAAACATCCTTTTAAAATTATTACACAATTAATCATCTTTTATTATTTTATTGATATATATATATTAATTGTTTATATTTTAAATATATTATAAAAAAATAAAAAAGTTTAAGGTGTTAATTGTAATTTTTCAAAATATTAAAAAAGTAAACTTATTTTGTAATACAAATATAGGAATAGATTCGATTGAAACCACTCGATTACGTGATCTTAAGTCAGGTTAATTGAGTTCAGGTTTTGTACGATTTAAATTAAAATGAATATTTGGTTGTTGGTTTAGCTTTTCAAAATCACGGTGAGGTGTGCTGATCGTACCGTGCGTTGAGATGATCGTGATAATTATAATCGGAAATTAGAAATTTTTTTGCAAAAACTACGATGATTTTAATAAAACGTCTATTTTAAGATTTATATTAATATATTTATTATATGAATATAAACAAAATAAAAAACAATCGAATTCTGAAATTTTCAACAAAAAATAAACAATCTATAAAAATTTTAAATTATATATATTTCTAATAAAAATATATCATATTTTAATTTCTCGATCTAATACAGACATTAACACAATTAACCGAATTCATATTTACGTGATCCGGTCAGGTCTTGGTAGCTACAAAATAAGTATTTTTTTAATATTTTGAAAAATTGCAATGAACTCCTTAGACTTTTTATTTTTATATAATAGGTTTAAAATATAAACAACTAATAAATATATCAATAAAATAATGAAAGATGCTTAATTGTGTAATTATTTTAAAAAGATGTTTAATTTGGTAATTTGAAACTTGAATTGTGTGTATTTTAGAAATTCTCCCGAGTTTGGTATATAGTATTAAGAAAATATTAGATGTTTTCTTGTTGTCTAACAATTTAATTTTCTTTCTTAGTCTTTTTTTTAATAGTAATTTTATTTTATATATACGTTACCTTATGAACAAGGCGTTTTTAAGGTACAAAACTGAAAAGACGTATGCTTGTATGATATTTATACATCTGCGTTTTCTACGGCCTCAAAAGAGACTTATGCGTAGTCTCTTTTATTTGTTCATTCATTTTCGTCATTCATCAACTTAAGAGTAATATAGTTTTACGTTAAGATATCCGGATCCCATAGGAATGAATGAGAGATATATCTAAATACATTGTGTATATCTTTTGTGAATTTAATGTGATTTCTTGAAAAAAATTATTTTAATCCAAATAGAATATTTAAAAGTTTCAATTTCAATTTATTGAGAAAAATATGTTTGTTTTATAATTTGTGATATCATTTAAGCCAAGGTTTTCATCTAGACGGAAAATTTAGCGAAACTTCCGAAATTTTAACAATTTCGGCAAGTCCGATATTTCTTAAATATTGGACTATAAGGTTAAAAAATTGGTTTATGTTTAATTATATATATTTTGGTGATGTTTGGTAGTATTTTGTTATAATTTCAATTGAGAATTAACTATTTTACACTGAGTTTAATTAAATATTGGTCCATCATATTACACAAATTATTATTTTTTATCCATCAATTTTGAATAATGCATTATACATCAATCAATTAACAAATTTTGTCAATGTTGATACAAATTGATAAAAATGCCCCTAATGTATTTCAAAACTCATGGACAACGTGTTCGATAGAATTGGTGTCGACCCAACATTTTATGGCAAGTACACTGAGAAAAGAAGAATGCGTTTCAATTTTAAACCTAGAAAAATGTCTTGCGATCAACACGGCTGACGAATTTTAGGTTAGAGTTTCGACCATAAGCCTTTTCATACAAAATCAATTTCTTCGTTCCGACTTGGACTTTAAAACCATTTTGCACAAATATTACATTGTTTTGGATTAAACAAGTTAAAGAAATGTTTTCATATCGGTCGGAGACAAAAACCGAGCGGCATCAATATTGGACTGGTACCGGGTTTCTGGGTCGACCCAATTTTTTTTTAAAATAATAATATGTACCGATCGATATAGCGGTACGGATAGATATGAAAACATTGGGGTAAAAGTAAACATTTTGGACAAAATTATGTATCTTGAGGCATTAAAACATTATATTTGTGTTAGATGTTAGGGTTGTAGATATTTTTTTTGTCCATAGTTATACATGTAAGTATTTTTTTCACAACCTAAATCAAACGAGTATGATGTACGTGATTTTTGAAATGAGTTAGGGGTATTTTCGTCAATTTGTATCAATATTAACGAAATTTGTTAATTAAGTGATGTATTATGCATTATTCAAAATTGAGGGATGAAAAATAATAATTTGTGTAATTTGAGGGACCAATAGTGAAATAAAATAATTTTACACTTGATAGTACTTAATGAATCAAAAATGTTTTGTGAAGATTTGCAATATGAAATTCCTATTTATATTGACAATGTTTTATTTTTACAAATGTGATAACAAAGCATTCTGCATTTTGATAATAATAGAATGATAGTTTATAAGTTTATAACTATTTCCTATTTATGATTTTGGATTTTATTTAATATTATATTTAATATAACAATATATCTAAAATTGTATCACAAACGGTACCAATACACTATGAGTTTGTTTGATATAGCTTTTTAAAATTGAAGTGCGGTGAGGTGTGGTGAGATGCGGTGAGATATGATGATCGTGAATTTTTAAATATGTTTGGTAAAATTGCGATATTATGATCGCGATTTCTGTAAAAATACTAATATACTCTTATATATATAAAATAATAAATATAATTATATTATAATTAATAGAAATAAATGTAAATTAGTCTTTTACAAAATCACGATAAGACCATAGCTAGTTTTAACAACTGTAAAGATATCGTGTTTTTTTAACGATTATCACATCGTAATTAAGCTTGTGTTTTGTGTACCATTCAAAAATCATGATCTGGACATTCGCACCGTACCGCACCTCACCACATTTGTGTTATAAGTGATAATTTTGGTTTTAAACAAAAAATTTCAAAAAACATTTTTGGTATTCGTAAATCGATCCACTACTATGGATCTTGTTTTAGATTCACATAAGAACAAATCCGATCAAGACACACCCTAATCAGAAAAAATAGATGTTACATTATTTACGAATGAATCAAAACAAGAGAGGTTTGTATAAAGAAAGGGAAAACATAGACTTACCCACTACTAAATCTCTGTCTTTCAACCCCTACATAACAGAACAATCCACAGCTCCACAACATGTTATTCAAGTCTATATTTAGTAGTTTTTCACAGTATAGAGTAAGCTCTAACCACTTCCACGATCGGTGCTCGGCACAACGGGCACTTACCGTCACCGTGTACGAGCTCGTTCGCACATTTCGAGCAAGTGCACATGTGCCCACATCTGAGAAGACAAATAGATGAGATAAAAGATATAAAACAAGTGAAAATGAGGATGAAATTTGATTAGACCTGTACAAAAGGGCATCAATTTGATTGTCACAGCAAACACAGCAGTTTCCTTTTCTTACTTCACAAAATCTGAATCCATCTTCTGATGTCTCACCAGATCCTATATCATCAGTAATAAAGAGATTTCATTAAATTTCAAGAGTTTGGTCGATGTCATGTGGAGAATGTGCTCGGATGTAACGTATAAGATTTTGGTCGATTCCTTTTCTTACTTCAAGCTTTCATACCGGTTGGTACACCAAATACCACCCGATAAATGTATTTTTCGATACCAGATTTTAGGGTCATATTCCAGGTTTTTTTGGATCCGACACTAAAAATATGATTAAATGTTATTATTTTAAATTTTTTGACTTAAAAAAATAAAATTATGTACCGATCGATATAGTCCGTGCCAATCATATCGGTCCAAATTGGTAGGACATTTCGGACCGATATGAAAAATTGATTTCAATAAACCCCATCATGTCCAACTACCTAACAAATCGAACTTGACCATTCAAACCGGTGGATTTCGTTACACCGGAATAACCCCTGACAAAGTCAATCAGGATTTTCCGAACCCGTTTTGATACCATGTTAAATTTCTATAATCGATCGATTTAATGTGAGAAGTGTGCTAGGTTATAACGTATAAGAAGATTAGATCACACCGTAAAAGACTTGAACAAGTCATTTACACTCTCTTATAAACCAATCCAACTAACATCCCACCTCGATTCGAGATGATTGTTCATATTTCAACAAAAAAGACTAGAATGGCATCATGAGAAGTGAACTTGTGTACCGGATGAACGATTAAGCGCAGCCGAAACTTCCTGTCGAACGGAGCGTTGAAGCTCTAGCTGCATGTCCATACAAGCTTCCAACATTCTCTGCATATGATTCATACCTTGTTGAAGCTTTGTTACATCAGCACGTAACTCTTCCCAGTCCTGAAAATATAAATTCAACTTCTCAACATTTTGTTAAATTTCTATAATAGGGTCAATTTATGTGGGGAATGTACTCGGATATAACGTATAAAAGGGAGGAGGCCACACCGTAAAATACTTGAACAAGTAATTTACTATGGTACACATTCCCACTGATAAACCAATCCAATCAACTTTCTATGGGATAATTTGCATTATTTCAGCGCATTTTGCTTCTACAATAGAGATTATGATAGAGAATTTCGAGACTTACAACTTCGGGACGATGATTGTGATGAGTCCAGGCAGAATGGTGATGTAATTCATGATGCCAAAGAGGGCGTGGTGGTGGCACAGGAGGAGTTGGTAATGCCAATGAAGGTCCTTCGGCATCACGTCGATCGACAATCTGTCGAGCTTGAACTCCGGGAAGAGGCATGTTTCGATGGATATCCCAATCGATATGAGCTCTTCCTCGTCTTTCTGCATATGATTGAAGAAGCTGATCGAGGCTCTCGCGAAAACCACTACGAAGAAGATTAGAGACACTTCTCCTAAGAAATGAGATTTGAGTCAGTTGAAAAAAACATGTTGTTACAGTAAGAAAAGGCAATAACCTGCTTAAGAGCTCCCTGAGCTCCATACTGTACACATTATCATCATCAGGTGGATGGAACCTAGTGATTCTTCTATGCGGAATTGATCTTTGAATTCTACGAGGGTCATTATGGCGTTCCGACCGATTATTCGTAGCTTCTTGTGATCTATCATCACTCCCAACTTGATGAATTTGTTGAGACTGATCTCTTCCTGTAGCATTACTAGTTAATGCTCCAGAGGGCCAGTCAGGAACTGCATCATCGGAAATTGGTTGTAGTCTGTTCTCTACATCAGATTCGACATCTCGGGTTGCAATACTAAAGTTTATGTTGCCATCTGTAGTACCAAGATGATCCGGTAACTGAACATGAATTTCATGATTCTCATTTTGGAACTCATGTGATGAAGTTGGATTACTCTCCTGATTTTCAGAATCAATGTCAATATTGTGTGAGATCTCAGAGTCATTCACTTCATCCTGAAGAATATTGTCGGGATTCAACCGGAATCCCTCTCTGAATGAAAAAAATTGACCGATGGAAGTTAGAGACGATACAAAAGCTATTTTTAAACTGCTCAGTGGAATAACTAAAGGTAAAGCAGCAGTAGCAGAAGTTTGCATTACCTCAATTCAGAAACTGTATTTCCCTGCCTCAACTGATTTAACTCAGTAGCAGCGGTTGAAGGTGATCTCTCTTCCTCATCAGGTCGGTCGTTTCTCAAAAATCTTCCCCTAAGTAGTGACTGAAAAATCAAAGGTTCACATTTAGAATCCCTCATAAAGATAAACCTGTTTCAAAATGAGATTTTTTGTGGTGCTGAAGCATCATAGATCACCTGGATACGATTGCGATGAGCGAAATCAGAAACTGCACGATATTCAAGCAGGCTTTGGAGTTCATGCTGTCTTTCCCTTTCAGCTCTAACAAGAAGATCAAGCATAGCTTGTCTTCCTCTCAATCTAAGCATATCTCTGCGTGCACGTACTGGTTGGTGTTCAACATGGTTAGCACGAGTAGCAGGCTCAGTATTCCGAGCCTCCCTTCGTGCAGTTCGAGATCCCCTTTGTTGGCTTGTCATTTGAACCCTCTCCCTCACAATCCTGACCCTTTCCCGTTCAGTTTCCCCGAGCCATTCAGCTCTTGGACTATCATTCCTTTGTATAACATTAGAGGAAGTGTCACTATTACTAACCCCACTTTCCATCCATCCACTAACAATTTGCCTCACCCTTTCCCTCTCCACTTCAACTATTTGCTCTCGAGTTGAATTCTCATTGTTCGTGTTCGTGTTCGTAATCCTATTTAAAGCTGCAATCTGATCACGTGACCAAGAAGAATACTGATTTCCAATCTCAGATTCATTCTCATTACTATCTACTCTACTTTCTAACATGAGAGCTGATGCTCTTGAATTTGAACTTGGACTTCTTTGATTCCTTAATCTCTCCCTTACTCGTTCCCTAGCATGATGCTCATCTTCTAACTCTCTCCACATCTGCAAAATAGACGATGACCGGGTACTAAGCCCCTCAACGTTCCCCTGTCGTCTGGAAGTCGGAGAATGTGATTCCCTCAAGAATGAGGAATCAAGCATTGAAACTGTGTGCAACCGTGCCAGTGCCATCAGCTCCGACTCACGATTTCTTCTCTCAATCGTTGTGATCATTTGTTGTGCTTGTTCAGCAGCCAACATGCTCAAAATTCTCGAGTGTCGTCTTCTGGCAGCAGAAGACTCCGCTAAGTCATCACCATCGATATCCGATCGCCTCCTTCGTATCAATTGTTCCCTATCATCCTCCTCATTTTCAGTAGTACTAGTTCTAGGAGAGCTACATGAAGCAAATGACATATAATCATCATAATCACCACAAATCAAGTCATCATATCCCCTCCGAAATTCGGAACTACTATCGTGATTCGCAGCTTCGGGTTTCTGCTGCAACTGTTCATCAACACCATCCATTCTCTAGTATCTCTGAAAATACTAGCAACAAACAGTCCCAAAACTCGAACTCCAACCAGAACGAAAAACGCATTTTACCCAAATATTTCTTTTCAACAAATTTTCTGTCCAGGAATACATTTCCTAAACACAAATACAACCAAATTTGATGCAAAATAGCAATTAATCAATCTAATCAAACAGAATCTAAGAACACATTCTCAGCGGATACCAGATAAGAAGAAATTACAGCGGAAACAAGATCCGAAAATAAATACCAATCAAATCTTACCACAGCGTTCACAAATGATCGGAAAAACTACACGTTTTTATTGAAAAAAATTGCAGAAAATCCAGCCATTTTTCGCCTTGAACAATACGTATAAATTCACGTATACAGATCCATCCCCCGCGTAGGTATCCAACTAGAATAAAGGAAAATTTGAGGTAACAAACACAAGAGGGAATAAGGAAAAATTGAGGTGAAAAAAAAGGGCAGACAGAAAATCAAACTACTGTTAAAATCAATATTAAATATCGTCAATTTCCTTATGCGGAAGAAGAAACCGGTTAACTGGCAAGTGTCGGTCAATTGTGAACATTTTTACCCACGAAAATTATTTAACCGGCCGAAGATCCAGTCGAACTCTTTACAATTCTAGTCACAATCCTGACCGTCAAAATTAATTTATATTTGTTTTTTAATGAAAATTATTATATTGAAGCTAACCACACGGCTTTGAATGAGTGGTCAATTATGAGATGTGAACTTATTAAATGATTATTTAATTACATTAAAACTAAATCTATATATATTATACTCTTTGTTCTTAAGCCGACATTGTTCTTCTATGTGACATTATGAAAGTGAAATAATGCACCAAAAGAAATGAAGGCTTACTTGTTGAGACTTTTAATGATGGGGTATAATTTAAATATTATACCTCTAGTGTATATTATATTAAAATGTTATAATTTAATTATTATGCATCTATTATCCATGAAAGAGAGTGCTCGTAAATGACAATATTGACTATAACGTGAAATCATTAGAGCTAAGTAGAGGGTTCGTAAAAAATTAATACGAGTTATTTTCTCAAGCAACATTGGTCTAAAATTCATGAGACTCAAAAAATTAAAGAAAAGGTAAAACCTTGACTAATGAGTTGCGAGTTCTATGGGTCGGTTTTGATAAAAAACGAATAATATCGTACTACTTGAAAACATATCATGAACAGGGAGAGATGAATCTTGACATATACCATGTGTAACAAACTATACGAACAATATTGCCATATATGACTAGAATTGTTAAGAAGTACAAAGAGCTCGTGAACATATATTATTCATGAGATGTATTTGTGTTTGTATTTGTTCGCTAAATAAAATATAAACAATGTTCAAACAAAAAAACAAACACAAATAAAAAATCGAACGAACACACGCATGTTCGCGAACGTTCAAATTTGTGCATCTTTTATATTATTTATGCACGAATACGAACGAATGGATCCAAATACTAATTCGAATACCAAACGAATGGATTAAAACACAAATGAACATGAATACAAACACGAATATAAAAACAAACATAAATAAAATTTTAGAAATATGAACAATATTCGAACAAGTTTTTCTGTTCGAATTATAAAAAAACACACACAAACAAGTCAAAGTCACCTACTTTGGATTTGAATAACAACACCTAAACATTTGGGAAGAATCCAAAATGCTTAGCTAACAAAGTGAGTGACCCCTTGTAGGGGCCGGGCAATGCAATTACATCACACATTGACCTACTTCAAATACAAACAATAATATAACATTTTATTGGAGATCTTCATAATTCACATGTATTCAATTTTGAACATGTTTGGTTTTACTTTTGAAACTACGACGTAATTATCGTAGAAAAATACGATGCAAAAATAAAATTTAAGATGCATTTACATCCAACTACAAGCTAAAGATAACAATATTTTGGCAAAATTTCATTAATGTTTCATATTTGGTTTTGGTTTTGAAGCTGCGATCATAGAAAAATACGATACAAAAACACATTTTAAGATGGCTTTATATCCATCTACAAGCTAAAAATAACACCATTTTGGCACAGTTTCAGTACCCTTAATGTTTCATATTTGGTTTTAGTTTCGAAGCTGCAACGTAATATCCCGCTACGATCATAAAAAAATACGATACACAAACACATTTTAAGATGGCTTTATATCCAACAACAAGCTAAAAATAACAACATTTTGGCACAGTTTCAGTATCCTCAAGGTTTGTCCAATCAAGCATTATTATTATTGAGCAAAGAGTGATGTACTTTCAAAGGAACAGCAAAGCCAACCAACTTCCCAGAAATTTACACTTCATTGATGATATTGAGACCAGATATAATCATGCATTTTCGAATGGATATCGAACATATAATCATATGGTTTTTACACTTCTTAAAGTTCATCAACTTGAGTTACGCAACATATCGAAAATATAAGTATAATCAAACCAAACTCAATCCATTCCAGTTCAGATCTGACCTGTCCCAAGAGGTTGCCTTGATGCATCTCCTGAAGCCCAAGCTTGGTAATCCTTTACCAACTGGAAAACATAACGAAAATTAGCACTAGTAAATGGAGCAAATGAAGCAAATCCTTTGTATTTTGGAGATGAGATTGATACACGAGGTTTCGAGCCAGTATGCTTTTTTCAATGTTTCTGTCTATTGGAATTATAGAGTCTAGTCAAAATTATGATGGGAGTGTGTGTAGATATGACGTATAAGGGAAGGAGACCACACCGTAAAAGATTTGAACAATTCATTTACTATGTACACCTTCACTCTTATAAATCAATCCAAATTTCATCTCAATTTCAATGTGGGACAATTTGATATTTCAACACACCCCTCAAGTCCAAATACATGACAAACTTGGACATGCGAATTGAAATGAACCGAACTTTCCCGGTATTGATAATCATGATTTTGATTGAACCAGCTCCAATATCATGTCGGAATTATCGAGTTTGGCAAAAATTATGACGGGAGTGTGCACGGATATGACATATAAGGGGAGGAGACCACACCGTAAACGACTTGAATAAGTCATTTACTATAGTACCTCTTCACTCTTATAAACCAATTCAAATTTCATTCCAATTCCAATGGGGGATAATTTGATATTTCAATACTATCCTTATACACAAGGAGGATTATGTGGTGAAGCATTCACCTTTTTTAACCAAATGGCACTTCAAGTTATACCTTACTCATTAAATAGTCGTTGGAGCATCGTAACGGATGTATAAATTGCCCTTAAAATGAAGAATAACATAGTAATTGTAAAACTAAGTTAAAAGTGTAGCTATATCAAACCTGAGACATAAATCGTGGAAGCATGGCTCTGAGTACTCCTGCAAGCACTTGAGAGCCAGTTGATTGGATTAGCTGAGCAGGAATGGCACGAAAAGCATAAGGAACCTCAATGCAGACCTGCGAATGACATAATCGAAGTTAAGAACTCGAGATTTATTTAATTTTGTAGACTGAAATTAGATCACAACCTCAATGGTTGCATCTGATGTCAAAGTTTGAAGAGGCGAATCAACTCTTGATATGTCATATGATATTGTATTCTCCATCAAAGCTGCATTCCCATACCAAATCAGTGTCAAACCAATCCTGAAAAGATTTATGCAGTAATTTTCAGAATCTGAAATTTAAAACGAAAGACAAGTTTACAAACCCAAGCCGATCTACGTCAACAACAATGAATCCAAACATCTTATTAAGCTAGGGACTTACCATTAAATCAACTAACTATAAATGAGAAAATGACCCATTCAGTCCTCAAATTTATAGTTTTGGCAAATTTAATACCCATAATTTGTAATGGTATATTTAGTCCTTGAACTTTAGAATTTTGACAATTTGGCCCTCCGAGTTTGTAACATTTGGCAAATCAAATTCCCAAAGTAACAAAATCGGTCCCCGAAATTTAATTTAGACCAAGGACCTCATTTGCCAAAATTGATAAACTTTGGAGACCAATTATGTCATACATAATAAACTTTGGTGACTTGTTTTGGAAAATTTGGAAAGAATGGGGACTGATTTTGCCATCATACTTTAGGGATAAAAATGCTACAATCATAAAACTTTGAGGACCAAAATTACCAAACCATGAACCTATGGGGACCAAATTTGCATCTTGGTCAAAATATTTGTTTCAAAGAAGAAAACTTTCAACTAAAATGGACATCAAGTTAAAAAAGCATTGGAAAACTCACTTAAAAAATAATTTTAACATTCTGAGCTAATAGGGAAGATGCTGACCATCAAATTTATCATTTTGTGCAGTTACAATTGGTGAACCTTCGAGCTGCAGTTAACATGCCCAATGTTAATAAAAGAAAACAGTAATTTTCATAATAATTCAATAAGAAAAAAGTAGAGTGTGAGTAGAAATTTAGGTAGAGTGTCTGTGTAACACAATCCATAAAAGAAGTGAATCACATTAAAAAAACTAGACCAAACCAATTACTATGATACCCCTCCCCTATAAACTAGAAATCTTTCTATTTCCACAACAGATATGAGACAATCTACTTAACACTCCCCTTTAAGTTGATTTGGGTTTGGTGCGGTTCAAACTTACTTCAATATGCTCGGTAATGCTCGAATCATAGATTAATCTATTTTTGTCACTTAAGTCCAATGCACTTTTACACCAAATCTTTCTTTGTCTAAACCAGTACGAACCAACCAAAAACCCACCCTAGAGCTCTAATACCAAGTAAAAATTCTGAATTCAATGGATTAGTAAAGTGTGTGTAACCCAGTCCATAAAAGAAGTGAATCACATTGAAAATGCTAGATCAAGCCAATTACTTATTATATCACTCCCCTTATAAATTAAAATGTTTCTATTTCCACAACCAATGTTCAGCAATTTACTTTAATACTGTGTGACGATGCAGGGTAAACAAAATTGCTTGAAGCTAATCCAAAATCTCTTAGCCATAGAAGGAAGAAAATGCACAAATCTCCTAGATGCGAACAGGAATGTAACATAAAATATACCTTACAGGACAAGAGCTTAATGCAGCAGCCATTCGGCTGCTCTTCAACCCTCACCAACAGAACTGGGCAAACTTCAAAAGTAAAAAACTTGAACCTATACACGAAGCACCTGAAGGTACAATCATCAACTCGCTCAATTCTCTCCGCATCCAACACTGAGTACTGACTAGCCGGTAGACTCATATACTCAGCTAACACAAATTATCAGAAATCAAACAAAATCAACATAAAAATGTAAAACAAACACCGAGAAAAGCTTGTTACTCAGAGGGCGCTGGAGCTGACGGACAGATATGGATTCAGTTCTTTGGGCGACAAATCGAGCTTTTGGAGTGGAATCAGCATATATGGCCGACGACGTCGATACCAGCTTCAAATACCTAAGGCGACGGTGAGAGATCGTAGTGGAAAATCCTGCAAAATGGTTCGTAACCCTAGGTATAGGAGATGAGCTCAACGACGAAGCCATTGGATTGGCTTGGAGTTGGAGAGTCATCCGAACTAGTCACTAGTTACTGAGAATCCGTCAGCGTCTTACTTGGACTATTAATTTAAGAAAATTATATTTGCATATTTTATTTGTATATTTTTATTTCTTTTTTATCTATTTAATATTTAAATATTATAGTGCAATATATTAATTTTTGTTTATACTTATATATTTATATATTATTTTTTTAATATGTTTTCATATTAAGGAGATCTGGATACACATATATTATGTGAGTAACTTATGGGTTTGATGAAACTCAAACTTGAAACTCGAATAAATAAAAAATATTTTTGTATATTAAATATTGTTAATAAATAATTAAATCAATTAATCAAAATACTCAATTTTATACCACAAAATGTTATTTTTCTCATTTTTATCAATTAAAAGAATATATTTTGGAAACCAATACACAAATAGCTAAATATGAGATGAATCACCTGTGTTTTAAATATATTATTTTTATGAGATTATTGTAATTACTTATCATTTTTTTCATATCATTTATATTTATTTTTGTTAATTTATAATTTTTATCAATTAAGATAGAGTGTTTATTTAGTAATTTATTTTTGACGAAATGCTAAATTTGATTTTTAACAAAATTATAATAAACACATGTACAAATTTCTGACGTATTTACGAATGTAGATACAATCGAGTATCCAAAAAGATACATTACAAGTATCATGAAGACGCCACTCAATAATTTCGCACTTAATGGTTGAGAACACAATAACAAAAGGGTCTCTCTGTACTTAATCGATTGTGCCAAATATTCAAAATTCGATGATTGAAAATACCCAAAATAAAGTTGAATGATTAAATTTATCAAAATGATTAAACTAAGAGGAGGAGAGATTCTTTCCTTCATTTATATTAAGTCATTTCAAAATATATTCTATTGTCACAGTCCAGATTATTTATAATCCAACGGATATATAATTGATTGTTGGAGTCTCGAAACTGATCATCACAGCTCAAGGCAGAACTCCGTATAATCATCACCAACCATAGCATTAATTTTTTTATCTCCACTATCTCCCGCTCTTTCTTCGATTGTCAGTTTATTAAACGACTGATGGCTCCCAAGGCAGATAAAAAGCAATCCAAGAAGGCGGTCGCTGAGAAGGCAACGCCGGCTGAGAAGCCTCCAGCGGAGAAGAAGCCCAAGGCCGGCAAGAAACTTCCGAAGGGCGCAGGCGCTTCAATCACTGACAAAAAGAAGAAGCGGCACAAGAAGAATTCTGAAACCTACAAGATTTACATCTTCAAAGTTCTGAAGCAGGTTCATCCTGATATTGGAATTTCTAGCAAATCTATGGATATTATGAACAGCTTCATCAACGATATCTTCGAGAAATTGGCGCAGGAGGCTTCTAAACTCGCTCGCTACAGCAATAAACCAACGATTACTTCTCGAGAGATTCAAACAGCCGTGAAATTAGTTCTTCCCGGTGAACTTGCGAAACATGCTGTTTCGGAAGGGACTAAGGCGGTTGCGATATTCACGAGCTCTTCTTGATGGATTTTCCTTCATCTTGATTTTAGGGTTTATCAAGGTGGTTTTGTATAAAAATGCTGAACAATTTGGGATATCGATATTCTTGAAGCTTTTTTTGTTCACAAATAGTAGTTGACTTAAATATTTTAGCGTATCGCGCTATTCCTTCTTTTAATTCAATAATTAGTTTAAAATATTAAAATGGAATTAAATTATGATTTTTTAAATAAATAAGAATTTATAGGCATTGCACGGCGCAGCCGTAGATGATGATGTGAAATAGGCCGTCCCCGATTAAGAACAGTTTACGGCATTCTTCCAGACTGAGTTTCATTTCCAGTTTACGCGGCTCTTTCAACACCTCTCTCTATGGTCTAACTGGACATTCTCTCAGATTTTCTGCTTTTCGCGAAGATAAAAATCACATCGCATTCTCTTTCCGCATCGCAAATGCTCTGAATTCTCCGTCAGAGTACGTACGCTTTCTTTTCTCCTTGTACGTGTAGTTTAACAATTGCGGTTATGGAGGGAAGCGAATCCTCGCGGAATGAGGAATCATCTGAGGTCGTGGAAGATCAGTCGTCGCCTCGCGAATCGGCTCTTCATCCAGGTTATTTTGTCACATTACGTGTGGAATTTGGTTGTATAAGCATGCATAGATGTATCTTTGTGGTTATTGGTGAAGATCCACGGTGTGGATCTGATAAATTGTGAGTTGATGTAGAAACTTGAATATTCGCTGATGCTCCGGTCGTTGTCTTGCGTGGATTCTAGTATCGCATTTTTTCTTGTTGCGTTTAGTGTCAAAATGAGGTCTCGGCGGTTATATTATAATTCATAGCAGCTTAATATCCATCCAGTCTCTTTGACTTTCTGTAATTATGGTGCGTGTGTATTTTCGAATTGATTTATTAGAAAATTCAGCATCCACCATAGCTGCTATGCGCCACCACTCCCAGGAGTCTTGACATATCTACTTGTGGATGCTAGTTTACTGAATAGAATTTGTGGTAATGTAGTAATGAAAGAATCTTAGAAAGATTCCGGAACTGGCATGCTGAAGGGGCAATATGATGCATTCCTGTTCTTTAGTTTATTTTGATTATACACCTATTTTCCAGTGTTTAGCTTGCTTCCAGTCTCTGAAGTGTTGATATCCGAGTAATTTATTTTTCTTTCCATTTTTTTGAAACTGTATTTCTTGCTTATTACACAGAAAATGAAGATAAGGCTACTCATCTTCAGTTCCTTCTTTCTAATACTGAAGCTGGTTCTATAATTGGGAAGGGTGGTGCAACAATAAATGATATTCAGATGCAATCCGGTTCCCGCATTCAATTGTCACGCAACTTTGAATATTTTCCGGGCACTACTGATAGGATCATCTTGCTATCTGGAACTGTTTGTGGCATACTAAAGGCAGTTGATCTCATCCTCTCAAAATTGCTTGATGAGGTAAAAAATTGATTTTGAAAAGTTTCCAAAATTGAGATCCCAATCTTCATTGTTGTGAAATTATTCTCTGTTTTTCTAGTTCTATGCTGATGATGGAGGCCAAGTCGATCCAGTATCAAAAATTCGATTGATTGTACCAAATAGCTCCTGCGGTGGAATAATTGGGAGGGCCGGAGCAGTTATAAGGTAATTATATTTTAGGAAAATGTGTTGTCTCTTATGTGAAATGTCGTTAAGTGATTCACTGTTTATTTATATAATATATAATAATATGTTCTGTTGGCTGGTCTACGATTTGAAGTTGTCTACCTCTATTTGATGAAAGCACAAGAAAATTGTGTCTTATTTAATTGCAAAGTTCCAGTACATCGAGCTAACTAACGTTTAGCTGAAAACTGGATTATTCCTATTGATCCTTCAAACAGTTCCAATTTTGACTGCATCATTGACAAATAGGCATCTTGTTCCTACTTACTGACCCTTTAATCCTGGGATGTTATTAGATCTTAATTTGTGTCCCTGAATATCTGCTTATTTGAGTTCAGGTTTAATCACTCTCGTAGTTCACTTTCCCGCTTGAACTGCTAATATATGGAAAATTTGTCCCTCATTCTACAAACTATTGTTGCTAGAACAGGTCACTGATGGAAGACTCAAACGCTGACATTAAGATATCCCCTCAGGATTTCTATTCCCCTGGTTTGCGAGATAGATTGGTAACGGTTACTGGTACTTTGGGAGAACAGTTGAGGGGTATTGAACTAATACTGCAGAAATTAGTGAACGACCAATACTATCAGCAGCCAGTGCATGTCCCGTTTCCCTATGCAGGTATTATTAGTTCCTAAATGTAATTTTCTGCTGTTCATACTCTTATAATTAACTCCATCTTCCATCTGATATATGATGTTTTTTCTTAAGCATGATTAAATATAATGTAACTAGTTTCTGTAATATGCCCTTTCTAGTCAGGATATGGGCTGCATCAACAGCATTGAAAATTTGGTTTACAGATTAACCTTGCAGTAGAGTTACCGACACTATGCAATGCTTTATGCTTATCGAATTCTTGGCATGAATTTTTTTGTTATTTTTCCCAAGTTGTTAATTCATCAGTAAATGTATTGTTGAATTATATTTTTTCATCATTCCATTTTTTTAACTTAAAAGATATTATATTCTCGAGTTCCGTTTTCAATTTTCTAACTGCTTTTCCATTTTGTTTACTGGTTTTGAAGCGCTTGTGTACCATGGGATGAACTACCGGTCAAATGGGTTTGGTGCAAAGTATCCAAGTAACAGGCTTCATAACAAGGCAAGTGATAAATATGTCTTGCAACTGTGCTATATACACTGATTCACACCCACACTACTCTTTATGCTTTCCCTGTGGCTTCTCCAAACTCAAATTTGGTGGTTTACGTGCTACCTTCAGGAAGCATATTAAACCCCTTCTTCATGCCTGAAATTATTGATTGCGTACAATTTACCCTATGTAGTTCCAAAAACAGGGTATTGGTGCATGCTTAATACTTAATAGCAACTTTGCATTATGGTTCGAAAATGGTCACTGTTTAGTTGTGCACCCCTCAATTTCCTTTTGAACCAGTATACGGACTATTTTCTCCAAGTCAGATTGATTTTTTTTCTTTTTCACGATCTCAAGTGCTGAGTGTACAATATCACAGGAGGATAGAATTAGTACTGTGACTATTGGAGTTCCAGATGAAAATATCGGGTTAATTGTTGGACGTGGTGGACGAAACATAATGGAAATCAGTCAGGTAATTTGCATTTTGCAGATTTGATACATTCTCCTCTTTAAAATGTAACCAACTATTATCCTTACTATGCAGGTTAGTGAAGCTAGGATAAAGATCTCTGATAGGGGCGATTTCATATCCGGGACATCAAACAGGTAATATTTCGTTATCTTTTGCTGCTCAATAACTCGATTGACCAAGGTTTGGTCCGTGATTTTCTCCCGGTACTCGAGTTTCACATAAAAGATTTTATGTGTGTATTTATTTCATTCTGCCTTTGAGTTTTTTGTTATAAGAATTTGTAAAGGAGTCCATAACAGTTTCATTTAAGCTAACTCATGCAATGTGATAACCCTTTTTATACCTTCTCACAGAAAGATCACCATTACCGGGTCACAGAGAGCAATTCGTGTGGCCGAGTCAATGATAACTCGGAAAGTTGCTTCTGTAGGTGAGAAATGACTGTACTCTTATACTTGTTAAAACCTCTCAAGGCATTTATTTGGTTGTTTTGCAATTAGGTGATGTTGGTAACGTCACAGATGCGGATATCATATCAAGAGAAGAGAGTTTTGTTACCAGCAATTGATAGCGGAAAAACTACTTGGCTCTGATTTGTGATTTGTTTTGAATGTGAGAACACTTTTTTCTTTCATGTTTCTCTACGACTTGCTGAAATGCTGTGATAGAAAAACCAGTAATATGATTTGATCATGATACTAAGATTTTGAACATAGGTTATAAACCTATATTCAAAATTGAAACAATCAAGGCCATTCACTTACCGCGTTAATATCGTAAACTGTCTATAATTGAATATAATGTAATAAAAAAAATATTAAATTAGATATTATATGTGTAGGAATAGATGGAAAACTGATGGGTTTGGAGAAAGTTGGGGGGAATTTTGCAAAATAACCATCTATCAAAATTTCATTTGCAAAATAACTTGTTTTGATAAAAGTTTTGTAAAATAGTCAGTTTTTCATAAAATATTTGTTAAATAGCCTACATTTATATATTTTAATAAAATAAAATTAAATAATTTATATTATATATATATATATATTAATTATAAATATATAATAAATTAAATTACAATATAATGATATTAATAAAATATTATATCGAACGACATGTAAAATACTGGATACTAATTGATATATCGTTCATACTCTATAAATCGAAATATATATTTTTATATTGATCGATATGACGATATTGAGTTATAGTGTCTGATATCGGTCCATATTTTTATATCGTAATTTCTCATATCGATCGATATGAAAGTATATCTTCCGATTCGGGAAGTATGACTGATATATCGATCGATAAATAATAGTTTACATGTCGCCCCGAATAATATTTAATCAATATTTTCATAGCGTTTGGTACAATGAAAGCCGGGCGGCACCGGTATATGGACCGATACCAGGTTTACGGTTCGGAGACCACGTTTTTCTAGATCGACTAGAAAATTTTTGATCGATATGTGAAATTACGATATAAAAATATGGACCGATATCCGACACTATAACTCAATACCGCCATATCGATCAATATAAAAATATATATTCCGATTCATAGAGTATGAACGATATATCAATTAGTACCTAGTATTTTATGTGTCGTTCGATATAATATTTTATTAATATTATTATATTGTAATTTAATTTATTATATATTTTTAATTAATATATATATATAATATATAAATTATTTGATTAGTTTTATTAAAGTATATAAACGTAGACTATTTAGCAAATACTTTATGAAAACATGTTATTTTGCAAAACTTTTATCAAAATATGTTATTTTACAAACGACTTTTTGTCATATGACTATTTTGCAAAATTGGCGGAGAAAGTTGTAGCAAAAAATGATGGAGAAATGGTTCAGCTCATATAGGCGCCATTGGTTTTCAAATAAACATACATAGTACAAACACCTTTTTTTTATTAAAAAAATATTTAATATGTAAAATTAATGAGTTCATTTGATAATTAATCAAGTTATAATGTATTAATTATGATATTAAAAATCAAATTTATATATAATCATAAATTTAAAAATTTAAAATAAAGTATTATTTTTAAAATTATATATGCTTGGGTTTCTAAAGAATAGGTATCTTAGAGTCACCCAATTTACGTTCAGGTGAAGGTCTAATTTTAGATTTAGTTTTTAAAAGAGGGACTACTTTAACTTATTCTTCATTATGTCGGAGATACAATATTTTAAGTGTAAACACATAAAAGAAAAAAAACCCCTAGGGTAAAATCATCTTTTTGTCAATTTATTTGTCCTTATTTGAGTAGGCGTCTTCCCATTGGTCGGCCTATGGACAATCCATGAAAATAATGATGCCATGATCATCTAACATGGTGCCGCAAGGACTATTCTATCTCTAACTTGTGCATTGTAGGGATGTCCTATATCTTCGGACAGTATGACCATATGGAACATTAGGCACAACTTTGGAGCGCCCTGAAAAATGTAAGTTGTCCCTGCTCATTATGTCATGTATCTAGCTACTAAGCTCGCTTTGGCCATTGGGATTCCTTGTGACTTGCATTGAATTTTTCATGTGTCTCAATTGGTATGAGTTGGCTGATTGTTCGATACCTAGTTCGATACCAACAGTCACCCGATTCGTCAACCAACGAACTCGGTTTTGATTTGTTTTTTATGGGAAATACGATTAAAACTAGAAACAATAAAGAGACACGGCGATTTATAGTGGAAACCCCAGGAATTGGGGAGAAAATCATTTGACTAAGAACGAATTACACTCCTAGCCTGTTCACTAATCAAACGATTCATACAAAATACAACAGAGGCTTAATGAAAATGACAAGGAATAAGAAAGCAATAAGAACTCTGGCAGGGTAACGGCATGTTCCTATGCGTCCAAAATGTCCTGCTATTTTCGTTGTTGCGCTCTGTATTTATAGAGTTAGTGGCGTGTATAAATCACGCTCTGTAACCGCCTCTGACAGGTTTGTTAGAGGTTGTTGTCGCGCGATGCAAAACGAGGTTGGGACCGAGGTGTGGTCTGCGTGATCGACCCCGAGGCGTGGAAAACATGTGAAGGCCCAAAGCGCGGAAAACGTGGGTTTGTAACCGTTTGGACCGAACCACGGAATCAGTAACATTTTATTCGCTAAGGTTATCTTCGGTCCTTTCGCAAAACATCGGGTCGTTCTTCGTTAAATGTATTAATGGAGCGCACAAGTTCACTTCCACCATATGGATCGGTCCAATTGTTATTGAGCATTATCTATTGCAGGGTGTCCGATCTTAGAGTTCTCATCACCGATATAAGAATGATGTGTCAATGATATACCAATCATCCGATGAATATGAATTCCTTGTATGTAACGTAATACATAGATATTTTAAAACAAAAAATGGAACAATGAGTTATCACATTAGAATAGATACAAAAATTATAAAATAAAATTTAATGAAACATGAATAAAAACAAAAATATATTAGGTAAAATATCGACAATGATTAAATTGAATCGAAAGAAAAGAAATGATTAAGTGTAAATTATGTAATAAAATATCAATTAAAATATATATAATATAAAGAAAATTAAACGAGCGGAAGATCATCGGTCGTCCATCCACACCGCTCCTCTGTGGCGTGACTTGCTTCTCCGGTCAACTGTTCTTTATCCTTCCCGTTTCTTGATCCGCGGTTCTGGTCCTTCATATGCGGTATCCCGATCCGATCTGTTCTGCATCGTGACCGACATAAAAGATCTGGCATATTGAGTGTTTGGTTGATCTCGATTCCTAAGAAGTAAATTTTATTTGTTCATTGCTTGTTATGTTTCCAATTATTCTTGCTTAATCACAATAATGCGAAGGATTCTTGATTAAGAAGCTGTGTTTTCCTTACAGTCACTTGATGCAAACTATATCTTGCCAATTTTTGAATCTTCAGGATGTGGTGGAATGTAGAATTCTTCATTTTGCATCTTTTTATTTTGTTTGAATGTGAAATGCGTCTATCAAGGATTTATTTTTCTCATTGTAACGAATCGGAAAGCAGGTAGATAATGGGACTAGATATTGAGAGTTGGCACTTGGATTTATCTTATGATCAGTGGGCAGCACTGCCAGTTTCTGGGCCGCGTCCAGCTGTTCGTTACAAGGTTATTTTAAGCCAGTGATGCAACTCTCAGAATTCTTTTTTCATAATAATTTGGCAGATGATTTTAGGGCTAGGTTATTGTTTTCATTTATTCATTTCTCTTTTCAAGATACACGAATATTATCAGGTTTACCTTTTGTTAATTATTTCACATGCATTTGTTTCTGATTGCAGCATGCGGCAACTGTAATTGATGAAAAGCTATATATTATGGGAGGAAGTCGTAATGGTAGATACTTATCTGATTTTCAGGTACTTGTAGTTTTTGCAAGCTGTTACTTCCAACTTCACTAGTATTGTGCTTTTTGGGGATATTTATCTTTTTGTCCTGATTTTAGGCGTTTGATCTGAAAAATCTTTCATGGTCTACCATAAAACTTAAAATGGAAACTAGCGATTTGGAAAGTAAAGATGGTGTGCCTGTGCAAGTTTTCCCAGCTACCTCTGGTCATAGCATGGTACGATGTGTCAATGTTTAGATTTCTCTTTTCAATTATTTCTACTGGCCGGCATTTCAATGGAAAGGTTTAATATGTGGGGTCTGTTCATCTGTATTTTTGTTATGTTGCAACCATAAGTTTCATAGTCTTGTTTATTTATAGTTACCGTAATCCTGATATTCAGGTCAAATGGGGAATGAAGCTTATTCTTGTTGCAGGTCTCACAAAGATTGCTAATGACAAGGTGACAGGTTGGTTGATGCAAAATCTAAGAATGGTTAAGAGCGTTACTTTTTTAACCCTAAAGAGTGAACTCTAGCTTTCTATCTGATTTTCTTGTCTTGTATACAGTTTGCCTTTATCGTAACAGTGTTTTTTTTCTCTGCAGTAAGGTTCATTGATCTTGAGTTACATACTTGTGGTACTATTGATACCACTGGAGAAGTGCCAGTAATAATCTGTTCCCTAAGACTTTTTTCTATTACCATTGTATTTTTGTTTGGGATACATCTTTCATTACAACATGCATATTCCAGCAGCGAGATCATGATCCACTTTTTATGGCATTTGATAAAAGAACTTTTCCCCTTTTTGTTAAGAAGATTCAGCAAACAAAGATTTTTTTTGTAATTCTTCAGACAGCACGCAGTGGGCAAACTGTTACTTTGTTTGGTACAAAACTTGTCATGTTTGGTGGAGAAGATTGGAAAAGAAGATTGTTAAATGATGTCAACGTTCTTGATTTGGAGACATTTACATGGGAAGCTGTTGGGACCATGTATGCATCCCCATTTACTTATGATCACTTGCCATAGAGACACTTGATGTAGTTCTTATCAATTATTTATCTGACAGGCAGAACCCCCCATCGCCCAGATATGATCACACAGCTGTGTTGCATGCTGAAAGATATATTTTCATCTTTGGTGGATGCTCACATTCTGTATTTTTCAATGATCTTCACTTACTGGATTTGCAAACAGTAAGCTTTTTTTCTTGTACCGGTAAATTTTCCTTAAGCATGCTTTTATTTTTGTAGGGATTCAACCATTTAAGAATCATGGCATAAAGAAACTATCATATTTACATATAATTATATTGCAGGTGGTGCAAGAAACTTATCATCAACTAAAAATCTATAGATTTTTGGATGTTTATTATGCATTTCTTAGTTGACGTCTCTTACAATAAAGTGTGCGAAAGTTTTACAGATTTTAGCCAATGATCTGTTAGTGAAGGTAGATTACAAGCTTCTGGTATTGAAAAATGAAGTGTAAATAGAATTTTTTGAAGGAAGTATGCATTTGATAGGTAATTTATAGAACTGAGCTCATTATTTTAAGTTGGATTAAATCTTTTGAGCAGATGGAATGGTCCCAGCCACAAATGTTGGGTCATGCAGTTTCTTCTAGGGCAGGGCATGCTGCTGTTGTGATTGAAGGAAACTGTTATGTAGTTGGTGGTGGGGATAACAAAAGTGGTAAATTAAACCCATAGAATCGTTTTCCTGCCGTGACGTCACTGTTTTTCACATTCTTAGTTTCTTGACTTTTATATGATGAGAGGCTGTTTGCATTCCAGGCGCCTTGGAGACCCTTTTAATTGATTTGCCTAAGCTTGTTGTATCCGTACAGACAACTGTACCCAAAAGACATGCACTAGCTAGTGAGGTAATTGCAGTTTTATTACAAGTGAACATTTTATATAGTCTGGGTGATCAAGATTGTTATTCATGAATCATGATTAGGAGAGCTACCCACATATTTTCAACATCTATTTATGTCTTTCTTTCCCATCTTACAGTGTGGTTATTTTATTTGGTTACTCAATATACGTTTCGGTAAATGCTTTTCCCTAGTTATGGAAACATTAATTCAAATAGAAATTTCCAAATGCTTTGCAAACTTAGATCATTTTCAGATACTTGTATTGAAACCTTCAAATGATGATGTGTAAGTTGTACCTTAGTAGTCTTATTTGGATATATCTCTTCATAGTTCTAGTTATCTCCTTTGGACTTATCTTGTTAAGAATTTAATGATCTGGACAGGGAATCAGTTTGTCATCTGCATTTCTCTACGGTGAGAATTTCTTAGTCGCATTTGGTGGTTACAATGGAAATTACTACAATGAGGTTTGTTTTTTGCGATTGCATTTATTCTATTCGCCTTCACGAAAGTTTAGACTGATCCAAATATTTTCAGATTTCTAGTTTAAATAATGTTTATAGAGCCATATCCCTATCCTTAACCCGACTTGATTCTGTATTTTACAATGAGGTTTCCCTTTTGAGGTTGCATGTTTTCTATTTGCCTACACGCAAGTTTAGCTTGATCCGAATATTTTCAGATTTCTGTTCAAAAAATGTTTATAGAGCTGTATCCTAGCCTTAACCCGACTTCATTCCGTATTTTACAATGAAGTTTCTTTTTTGAAATTGCATGTATTCTATTTGCTTTCACGAAAGTTTAGCTTGATCCGAATATTTTCAGATTTCTAGTTTACAAAATGTTTATAGTGCCGTATCCTAGCCTTAACCCGACTTGACTGAAATTTTACCATTCATAGGTATTCGTTATGAAGCTAAAACCAATGGATTCCTCCTTAAATCCAAAGATATTACAATCTCCAGCTGCGGCCGCAGCTGCAGCCTCGGTTACTGCAGCATTCGCATTGGCAAAAGCTGAAATTTCAAACAAACAAGATTTGGAGTCGAAGGAGATACCAATGGATACATCCCAGAAGGATCTATCTGCTGAAATAAACAATATTAGAGAAGAAAACAAAGCTTTAGAAGTTTCAGTTTCTGAAGCTAAAACTCAAACCTCTCGTCTGAATACAAAACTCGAAGAAACAAACGAAACCTACTCCGAATTGTCAAAGGTTCTTTACCAGAATTACAATCCTTTCATTGGACTTGATTATATACATAATGTCATTGAATTGTTACAGGATCTGCTTTCTCTCCAAGGACAACTTGTAACAGAGAGATCAAGATGCGCCAAACTTGAGGTCGGTAATCGCATCTCTCTTCATTTTTTTTGAACCATAACGTTATTTCATATATATGTTACCTTATGAATAAGGTATTCGTAAGGTATAAAAACCGAAAATAGTATGATTATATGATATTTATACAATTGTGTTTTCTACAGCCTAACTTTATAGTTTCACTCGTTCCTTTATCCAATGATCCGTGAATATTTTTGTATATTTGTGATCTAATATGGATGGATACTTGATATTATCAGGCACAAATAAAGGAACTAAAAATGATTCTTGAATCAATCCCATCCCTACAACTTGAGGTTCAGTCTCTTAGAGCAGAAAAATCGGCATTTGAACGTGATAACGAGCTTGCCTTGACTATGCCGAAGGAGCGATCTGGTGGCATTTGGAAGTGGGTATCTGGATAAATAAATATGTCTTCAACAGTTTGTGTACTAAAAGGTAATGTCTTTACAGTTTGAACATTCATGTAGTATACTAGTCTTTATCAACAAAAAGATTCATTTGATCATTTCATTTCACTACTTACTTTATAATTTGTACCTCGTGGAAACCATTAACATTTCATTCCTTTATGTTTCACTTTCATTTGGACTAGTTTTTCTAATAATAACAATGTTTTCATATTGGAATAAAATTTTGTTTCTATATGATTGGTAAGTCCAATGTACAGTTGCATCAGGAAACATGGCATTTGTTCCATTGGTACTAATGTTTTTATATTGGTCCACAATTCCACACCAAATATAATGGACAATATATTAATTGATACAAATTTTGTTTTTGTATATTAAAATAAATAATAATATTTAATTATTTTTTTAAGATACTACCATATATTTGATTCTACTGATATTACCATGTATTAGTAGAATATACATGATAGTATTCTACTTATCCTTAAAATCTAGTATCGGACAATATAAAAATCCCTAAAATATAAAAAAATCCATATGCATTTTTTTAATAATAGAATATACAAATACTTATGTGAATTAATATACATGGTAATTAATAATCCTTAAAATCCAGACCGGTATATGGTTATTAATTGTAATTAATAACATGGTAATTAATATATCGGACAATATAAAAAAAATACTAATAATACTATGTATTTGATTTATCAACCGATATACATACCGGTATGAAAATATAGATTATCACATGACCTCTTATACATGGCAATATGGACAAAAATACTTGTATTTTCAATACCGACCAATAGAGCTACTAAAAGTGAGAACAGTTTGTGAATATACACTACTCGACTCGTTGGTGTTCAAATTAAAATATGAACTATGTTCGTACAACAAAACAAACTCAAATAAAAATTCGAAAGAACACAGACAAGTTCATTAATCTTTAAATTTGAGTATTTTTTTATATTTCTCAATGAAAACGAACAAACGAATCCATACACAAAACGAATGTATCCAAATACAAATAAATATGAAAACGAACATGAATTTTTTTAAAAAAATATGAACAACATTCAAACAAGTTTTTCCAAACTCGGTTCGTTTCTAACCGAATAACACCCCTACAGACAAGTATACAAACATAGTGGCTGGGATTTCATGAAAATAATCAACTGGTTTTAACAAACATGCAAACCTGGTAATGTCACTGATCCCAAATTTGTAGATAAAGCAATCTTCTCCAAAAACACATTACAATAAGATGAATTTTACCTGTTAATGGGATCTGCGCATTTTAACATTGAGAGGTATTTCCTTGTAAGACTGAACTTTCTGTGCAGCAAGTCTTGAGGGCCTTCTCAATTCCTGGGATTCTGAAGAGGAGCATTTAGTTACATCATCAAATAATTCCTCTGCTTCAACAACTTTCAATCTTAAGGATTGCCTTCTCAAAAGAGATCTGAAAATTCAGTACAAATCTTCATTCGTTTTAATGAGTTGAAAGCAAAACAGTGATTTTTATATTATGAACAGACCTTTTATTCCCCGAATCCTTTTTCGAAGAACACAAACCTGTAATGACAATCGAGGAGCATGTTAACAGTATAAAACAATGTCGTAGGATCACAGCTATACACATTTTAGTATATGGGAAATATCACTAGACTTCAAATGTCGGAATATCGGAATAGATCAAGTACCTTGTGATCCTTAAATGTTATACTGATATGAGATTAATCGTTCGTCGATAAAACAGTGTCGTAGGATCACGGTTATACATTTTTCAGCATCTCAAGAATAAGGGAAAAATCACTAGACTTCAAATGTCGGAATAGATTAAGTCCCTTGTGATCCTTAAAAGTTATACTGATATGAGATGAATCTTTCGTCGATAAAACAGTGTCGTAGGATCAAAGTTATACATTTTTCAGCATCTCAAGAATAGGGGAAAAATCACTAGACGTTAAATGTCGTAGTGTAATCCTCAATTTTAAGTTCATATTGTAATTCTTAAACGTTATACTTAAAAAAATAAAATGTTGTAGTGTAAAGGAAGAGGACGCACTTTTTGAAGGATGTCTCCTTTTTGAGGAAGCAAGTTTGGCTACTTTACTGTCAATGTTTTCAACTTCATTACACAATGGAATCTCATCTAGAACCTTAAATCTAGCAGACTGTCTTCTCACTGCCGTTCTGGATATCAAAAGTCAAAAAACAGAAGCAAGTTTCATTCACTAATCTGGAAGACGATGATATACCTATTCACATCAGTCATCGTGGATTGCGATGAAGCCGAAGTGCCAAAGCCTGTCAAGAAGAAATTCAAACTGGCCCATATGAGAGTAAATAATAATCATCACTCACCTTGTGATCGCTGCCTCTTTTTGCCATTTTCATGTTTTTCTTCATTTTCAGCTTCTTTGGAGATGTCTCCTTGACCCAAAGCCTTCAATAAAACATTTCATGTTCACAAGTTTAAAAAGAAGATTTCTAGATACTGAACTCAGGTAAACTTATGCCATTTTGTATATGAGTAAATGAGAGAAGAAAAAGTAGTCATTCTTATTCCAGATCAATGGAGAAGAAACACAAATAAATCAGTGTATCCATTTACCTCAGTATCTTCTTTTATGAGTGGACTCACAGCTACATTTTCCTAGAAATTCAAATAATTAAGCCAAACATGGCTCCATATGTGTGTTAAAACAGTGTAAGTAGGTCTAGATGTACAGACCTCGGGTTCCTGCTTCATTGAATTGAGTAAAGCATTTTTGCAACAAAGCTCATGTTGTAAAACTTTCAACTGAATAAGTGTTGACAAGAAAGCATGTTAGCAATGAAAAAATTTTCTCCACGAGAAACAACATCAACTACAAGTTATTACAGGTGTTTTCATACCGGCCGGTATGTGAAATATTAGAACCGGTACCACCCGATACTAGATTCTAGGATCGAACCCCAGGTTATTTCGGGTCCAACCCTAAATTCATATTATAAAAAACAATTAGTATCGACCGATATACCGCTAGTCCGGAACAGAATTCAGGACCGGTACAAAAACTGTTGAAATATGAGAGCAATTGTCCCACATTGAAATTTAGATGTGAATTGGATTTGTTTATAAGAGAGAATGTGGACCATAATAAATGACTTGTTCAAGTCTTTTACGGTGTGTTCTTCCCCCTCTTATATGTTATATCCGAGCATACTCTCCACCTTAAATTGACCAGACTTTAGA
The DNA here is from genome assembly GCA_009725065.1 of Utricularia reniformis. NCBI lineage: Eukaryota > Viridiplantae > Streptophyta > Magnoliopsida > Lamiales > Lentibulariaceae > Utricularia > Utricularia reniformis. The sequence continues at coordinate 1,213,639 of RWGZ01001492.1, forward strand.
AATTTAACAAAAACATTGTTATTACTTACCCGGTCTTTGCCTGAATTTAGTTCCTGAAGAAATTGAAAAAAAAAATCAAATCAAACTGGTGATAGAGAAGTGTTTCAGAAACCAAAACATTCATGAAACGAATGGGATACACTTACAGCTAGCATGTAGGTATGCGACAGAGCTAGTTGCTGATTCTGTTCCTGCAATTTGATCATGTTCACTTTAAATCGCTCAAGCTTTATTCCACTCTGCTCAATGATTTTGCTTAAAAAAACCAATACATAAAATAAGGATACCATATGAGCTCACAGAAAGGAAATCAAGCAAACAAGAAAAACAAAAGGCATAACATACTTCCTCTGTGTCAGCAACTGTACTAATCCCTGATTTTCCTGAATCACAAAGAAAATAGCGAGTTGAGATAGAAAAAGAATGAAGCAATCATAAAGAAGATAACTTCAAAATATTGAAACCTTCTGAAGCCTTTCCAAATACTCAGCATTAGATATGGGAATAGACTGTGGGTTTGCATTCTGAAGTAGAGGCCTAGGATTATTATTTTGCAAGTTACTAATGTCAGCAAGCTTCTTCCGGGTCAGATTTTGTGTGCCTACCTTCACTCTTTCTTCCAAGTCTTTTTCTATTCGACCCAAAGACCGAACATAAAATGAGAAATTTTGGATAAATTTGACTAAAAACCGATCAATGGTTCAACAGCATCAAATTCATGGTTCCATAAACAGTACTAATGAGTGAGCTAAACTCATCGGGCCCTTAACTGAGAAATGATAAAAAGTACTGCAAATTCAAAATGGCTAGCGATAGACCAAACTACCAAGAAGTAGCCTTCGAGGCATATCTCAATCAAAAGACGACTAAACAGAATGCACCTTAGCTCCGAATACAAACGAATTCCAAACAGAAATACATTTATATATCTGAATGCGAAAGTACCTCCAAATGCGGAAGCATTACTTGAACCAAGAAACAGATGAGTATCAGTATTCAACATCGATGACGCACCGCAACGAACTCCAATTTCCTGGAATTTCCTGATCTTCAAATGAAAGCATACGCCAATTCCCCCTCGTGGGTGGGGATGTTAGGGTTCCGTCAAGTTCACCGATTTGAACTGTAGAGAGACACGAAAGGCGGCAAATAGCTTCCGAGCCGCATCCCGAACCTAATTTGAAATCTCCCATTAAAAAATAAACAAATACAAATGTTTTAATTTAACGGCCTTTAAATGGAAAGAATACCAATTTTAACAAATTAACAATTTTTAGGGATTGATTTTGTCACAATCAAATTCTAAAGAATTGTTTTGTATTTCAATAATCAATTTTATTTAATTTTACAAATTTGTCAAAAATACATAATGCAATCACTATAAATAACAAATTTAAATTATTATTTTAGAGATGAGCACGTCATTTCATTAATACAACAAACATACGTAGGCAAAAAATTATAAAAATAAATAATAATATAATTTTAAAATATATATGTAATATATATATTTAAAATAGGTCGGTATACTCATTTTATTGATAATATTATGATTGGTCGATCGATATTGTTGATATCATCACTAATATTAGGATATACAATTCGATATAACGATCATCTTGGTAGTACCTGTTACCAAGGAAGTCATACCGGTCGGTACCGCTCATACCGGTCCCAATCGGTACGAGTGATTTTTACAATATACCGTTGGTATACCGGCGATATATTGGAATACCGGTGTATCGGTCACGACTGATATTTGCCGGTATGACCGGTATACCGGGTGGTATACCACCGATATGACTTCCGTGCCTGTTACAATCAATACGGTACGAAAATTTATTTTAAAACATTGGATGACTATTATGTCTCTAGAATATTGTAAGTATACAAAAAATTATAATTGAAAATTATAACTGGATATTATTGTATGGATGAAAGAAAAATTATTTATAAAAATAAATATGATTCTATTTATTATTAAAAACAATATTTTAATGAAAATAATAATTATTATTATTGGTCCGACCCGATTATTTTGTATAAATGGACTGATGACGGTATTGGTCCGGGTTCGGGTTCTGCCAAAAAGGTATTGGGTTCGGCCTCTTCTCTTCTATTGACGAATAATCTTGAATCTCGATTGCGATTCGTGCCGCGGAAATAAAGGTAATCGGATAATTGCTGGATTCGATGATTTTTTATTAGTGATCGATCTTGTTTTTGTTTCAATTCTGTTTGCTTGATCTTTATTTTTTGTATTCCTTGATAGTAATCAGTGATTGCGTTCTTTTGACCCTTGTTTTTGTGGAAAGTTCTTGTTTTAATTGCCTTTACCCACTTTAATTCTTCTTCCAGCGTTAAATTTTTGCAAGATGTCTGGACAAAGCCAGCGTTTAAATGTTGTTCCTACTGTAACAATGCTTGGAGTTATGAAAGCTCGATTGGTTGGGGCAACAAGAGGGCATGCACTTCTCAAGAAAAAAAGTGATGCTTTAACTGTTCAATTTAGAACAATTCTGAAGAAAATTGTATCTACCAAAGAATCAATGGGAGATATAATGAAAACTTCTTCATTTGCTCTTGCGGAAGCTAAGTATGTTGCAGGAGAAAATATTAAGCACATTGTTCATCAAAATGTGCAAAATGCAACTTTGAAGGTTCGATCACATCAAGAAAATGTTGCCGGTGTAAAGCTTCCGAAATTCGAGTATTTTATCGATGGTGAAACTAAGAATGACTTGACTGGATTAGCAAGAGGAGGACAGCAAGTGAAATCATGTCGTGCAGCATATGTTAAGTCAATTGAACTACTTGTTGAGCTTGCCACACTTCAAACATCATTTCTTACACTTGATGAGGCGATTAAGACAACAAATCGAAGAGTTAATGCTTTGGAAAATGTCGTGAAGCCGAGAATAGATAATACAATAAGTTACATCAAGGGAGAGCTGGATGAATTGGAAAGAGAGGATTTCTTCAGATTGAAAAAGATTCAGGGTTATAAGAAGAGGGAAATGGAGAGGCAACGAGAGGCAGCGAAGGCATTTGCCGAAGAAAAGTTTGCTGAGGAAATTTCTTTGAAGAGGGGTGTTTCTCTTAGTTCAGCACATAATATTTTGGCTATTGAAAAGGATGATGACATTGTCTTCTGATATCGAACCTGGTTTGTTTTGTTCAAATTACGCAGTTTGTTTATGCTAGTTTCGTTGTTTTATATGCAAGATGTCTAGAATAAGAGACTTGTATGGGATTGTTTTCGTAATTGTATGCTGTAGTTTTTGAAAGTTATCAATTGTAGCAATTCTTATCTTTATGCTGGATTGTCGAAAAGGATGACGACATTGTCGTTTGATATTGAACCTGGTTTGTTCCATTAAAATTACGCAATTTGTTTATGCTCATTTCGTTATTTTATATGCAAGACGTGGTATTTTGGTTTGTTTTGTTCAAATTATGCAGTTTGTTTATGCTCATTTCGATGTTTTATATGCAAGAAGTGGTATTTTGGTTTGATTTCTAGAATAAGAGACATGTACGTGATTGTGTTTTGTGATTGTTTTTTTTTCTGATCAATAAGGAGACAACAAATTGTAGTGCAATATACGAGACATTTGGATTTTGGTGTTTCATACCAAATATATACATCAATTTATATAGTTTATCTTCATAAATCAAATCCCACTATTCAGAAGTTATTGGATTTGTTTAGTTTAATTTTTTAAAATTTAGGTATAGTGAGACATGATAAATTTAAATATAATAAACGTGAATTTTTGAATATATATGATAAATTATGATATTATATCGTTATTTATGTAAAAATATTAATATATATTTATATATAAAAATAATAAATATAATCATATTATAATTAATAAAATAAAGATAAATTAATCTTTTCCAACCACTATGATAATATCGTAATTCTTAAAATATTATCACATCACAATTAGGTTTATATTTTGTATATCATATATAAATCACGATATTAATATCACACATCACCGCACCACGGTTTTGATTTGAGTTCCAAACAAATCAATAAAAAACAAATTTATTGTATATATCATTGAGTAATCAAAAATTGTGGTATTATGATCGTTATTTATGTAAAAATATTAATATACATTTATATATAAAAAATAATAAATATAATTATATTATAATTAATAAAATAAAGATAAATTAATCTTTCCTAACTGTTGGAATGATATGGTGATTCTTTAAATATTATCACATCACAATTACTTGTATTTTGTGTATCATACAAAAATCACAATCTTGACATCACACTGTTTTGATTTGAGTTACAAACAAATCTATAAAAAATAAATTTATTGTATATAGCAATGACAAGATGACAAAAGATTCAATAAAATACATGCATATCAAAATTAAATTAATTGAAATCAAATAAAAAATAAATAAATATATCAAATTATTAACATATAGAGATAAAAAACCATTTATTAATATTTGAAAAACAAAAATATAGGGAAGAAGGATAGGAGCAAAAATCTAAAATTTACCGAAAAGTACATTATTTTTTATTTAAATAAAAATATATTTTTCTAAGTTATTAATACACGAACGTTTGGGTTTGATTGTTATGACAAAACTAGTGATTAAAGTTTGCAAAATTCAACAAATATGATCCCTAAAGTGCGACCCCAAATATTATATTTTACAAAAACTTCAATTATCAAAACTAAATTCCTCAAACAAATGAGAACCTGATTTGCCCACAATATACTTTGTGAACAAAAATTAACAAAAGCAACGGATACTTTGTTTAGCTCATGTAGTGAAAAATATATCAACGAAATGACCTAATTCGAACTCGAATCATCGAAAGAGTAATCTAACGACTAACCACTAAATGGAAATAGGGATCAAACCCCACCTTTAAGATCAAAATAGCACTTCACCTGTCATTTCTTTCATATGATGTCAAGAATCCTTGTGCTAATTTTAAAGAGTTGAAGACCATAATAGATGATAGATGATGCGTACTTTATAGTTAATGGAAGTTCGATACATCATAGAAAATCGAAGTGATAGCATATAGAAGAAAAACATATGTTTTGATTCTAATCTTGCAGTTTAATATTATGGATCTAGATGCATAATTCCAATTGAAGTTGCAATGCAAGTGCAGAAAAAAAAGGCTTGTTATTGAAAACTTACTCTTCGTCAAACTTTATCTTCTTTGGAGCGCTTGGGATTGTAGAACCAACCTGTAAAGACAAGAACCGTAATGGAATGGAACAGAAAGAAAAGGAGAAGCTGTGGTTCTTACAAATACGGGGCACTCATAATCGATGCCAGCTGCTTTGATACGTTTTTTTCGTCTTTCGTCCCTTTTAATTACTCCCTCAACTACCTTTTGCTGTTCTTCTAGAGTTCGAACCTTAACGCATATTGAGTTAACTGATGAGTTGCTAAAATGAAATAAAATTATTGAGGTTTCAAGAGAATGCTTCATTACCTTATCCTGACGTTTCCTTTCGATTCTAACTGGATCGTATGTCTCAGTCCATCTGTTCCAATTTTTCCATCTAAAACAATTGTCTCAATCTATCAGATAAACAACCTTATTATCAAAATCAAGAAATAAACGCAGGAATATGCACCATATTGACGCATACAGTGCTTTTTTCATAAATAACTAAGCATAAGTATATCTTAGAACATGAAGTAGATCGGTTCACTATCAAATTGATAAAACAGGCAAGAAAGTATCTCGTATTTGGGATCTAACGCAGAAATAACTCACAATTTTGAATAATTTCGCTCTGAAGGAACCCTACAAACTTGCAATAAACTCTCGAACAATCGATAATTATGTATGCATGCACTCATCGACAACCTTCTTATAAAAATTGAGAAATAAACGCAGGAATATGCAGCATGTTGTTGTACACAATGCATTTTCATAAATAACTAAGCATAAGTATATCTTAGAACATGATGTTGAACGTGCACTATCAACTTGATAAAACAGACAAGAAAGGATATCGGATTTGGGATCCAATGCAGAAATAACTCACAATTTTGAATAATTTCGTTCTGCGGGAACCCTACGAACTTGCAATAAACTCTCAAATAATAGATAATTATGCATACACTCCTCGACAACCTTTGCTACCTGCAGCAGCATGGAAAAAACAGGTAAAATAAGAAATCAGATGGATAAAGATTACACAAAAATAAATGGAAAAAATGGATATAATGATTTGCTGTCGTTCAAGGTTACAACCTCAGGAGACTCGAACTCAATAAATCCATAATGCTTTGATTTTCCAGTCTGCAGACAAGAAGAAAAAAGAATCGCATAAATGAGAACAATTTACTTAATTACTTCATCATCATCGAGCAATATCTTCAGTATATGTACTAAAAGAAGTAAAAATTGTAAAAATCAGACCTTTTTATTCCTCTTAACTAGGAGTCTCTTTATTTTTCCAAACTGTTGAAAGAAACCTGCAGAAACAACTCTCACATAATCATGAACGTTCCAACTAAATTATGTCAATTCTCTAACTATGAAAACAAACCTTGCATCTCGTTCTCATAAAATCCATGTGGGATTCTCCCGATATACAAAATCCTCGATTTTTTTTCTTCACCTACAGACGCTGGAGCAACATGCTTTTTTCCAACTTCCAAAGCCTATATATCACAAAAGACGATACAATCAACCAAATTACAAAAATTTAACAAATACAGTCACAAATATCACGACATTCACCATACAAAAATTAAAAGAAACAGATACAAAATCTGGTTAGAACAAGTAAAAAAATAACGAAAACAGTAACGCACCAGAAAATCAGGATTCTTGTTCTCGATAGCAGAAGCCTTCTCAGTATCCGTCGTTTTCTTCTTGGCTTTGGCGCCCATTCTTCCGATGAGTGAAGTACAGAGAAGGAGCGGCGATATCTAAGAGAAGGCGCAGCAAACCCTAAAGAATTAATTCGATAAAATTTATCTGCTTTAAATATATTCTTCAACGCAAGGGAAACGATTAGAGCCACGTTTGTATGAAATTAATTTAAATATATTAAATATATATTACTACCATTAAATATATAAATCCATTTAGTCATCTAATTGATATATATAAACACTAGAAGAAAAAAAATAAAATTATTCATATGTTAGAACATAGAAAATTGAGAAGAAAAAATAGAGGAAAGAGAGAAACATGAGAGGAAAGAAGATGCTCGAAAACAAATTCATAGTTCTACCAACGTCAAGGCAGGCGAATATCCAAACACAACGCAAGAGTGTCCGTCTATCGTTAAAGATGTCCTAAGGATCTAATTAAATATATTTTAAGTTTTGAATTGATTTTAGTATGAGATACGAGTTCAAAAACAAATATATCTAAATCCATACTACACTATTCATGGTCTATTAGTAAATCGATATGTAATTTTTGTTTCTAACCGATATACTCTAACTTGGTTTATTTTCTTGAAAATTGAAAATTCTATTGTTTTTTGCAAATTGGGGAGTAGGTCTCTTTAATATATTATTTTAAAATTGTTGAATAACAACCAGTGTTTTAAATTTCCGGTATACCGGGCATGGTATACCGGAAATTTCAGATTTACCATATTCGACCAGTATTTTGGTAAAATACCGGCCGGTACGAGTTTTCGGGTTGGGTCGGATTTTTTACGGGTTGTGTCAGGTTTTATATTAAAAAAAATAAAATATGAATATTTTATAATTTATTTTAAATATTCCGGTACATATCCGGTATACTCAAAACATATCCGGTATACCGATCTAATGAGTTTGTCCAGTATACCGACCGATACCGGTTTTTAAAACATTGATAACAACAAAAGTGGCAGTTTGACGCCTTTTATAAACATCAACAAATCATTCAAATTCACTGATTAATAGACAATGGCCTTCATGTTCATCCTCAACTCATTGTTTCTCTTGAGCTTCTTATTCTCTTATTGTTATCCGGCCACAAGTCGTATTGCTTTGAGCCGAGGCTTGATTAAGACGATCTACCAAATCAGTGACTCTCTATCTGATACCGAAAATGCAAAACTTGCCATTCGAGATTCACAAACTGGTAGAATTCCTTACGGTGAAACATATCCCGGTTATCCTACCGGTCGTTGGTCTAATGGCTGACTTATCATCGACTATACGGGTATCGTTTTGGTACTTAATTGCTTGTTTTTCTCATTTCTAATAGTAAGTTTATTAGATTTATAAAATAGACTACTTTTATGTGGGAAATGTGTTTAGATATAACTTGTAAAAAGAAAAAGATTACATTCTAAAGATTTGAATAAGTTAATTAAAAGAGTCAGCAATCTCTCTTATAAACTAATCTAATCAAAATCTTCACATTTTTAAAATGTTTTGATGTGTTCATTAATCTTGGCAGCTGAGTTTTTTAACCCTTTTCTAAAGCAAAATGCTTCATTTCAAAGCGGTGTGAATTTTGCGTTCGCTGGAGCTACAGCTATGGACGCCTACGTTCTAATCTATCAATGTGGAATAAGCTTTAATCTAGTCCTGGATCTCGCAGCTCAGATTCGTTGGTTTAAGACATACCTTGGCTCATTATGCTCCACAAAATAAGGTTCTTACATGTATACCGATCATGTTTTGTCCTTTATTCGTAACATTTCATAGTATATGACTTTCGACGTAATCTAGAGTGCCGAGCCGAGACAAGCCGAGTGATTCTTTGATTTTCTTCGGTGAGATCGGAGGCAATGAAATAAACTACAAAATTTCGTCAAACAAAACACTTGATCAACTACGTGATTTGATCCCTTCCATAACTCAAGCCATTGTTCAAGGCCTCAAGGTCATATTAAGACTAGAAATACTCAATTTTTAAAGAGTAATTATTTAACTTTTTAATATGATTCACTTCTTAAAGTGTGCTACATGGACTCATTATATCTAAAATTCATGTAATTTCATCAATATTTACTTTGACAGTTACTCTTTCCTTTTTACATGAAGTGATATCGTTAGGTGCATCTAGGGTATTTGTTCCTGGGAACTTCCCGATCGGATGCATACCATCACTAATAGATGGTTCGGGGGAGCGAGGACTTTACACTATATGATGAATTTGGATGCAATGTAGCTGCCAATCAACTCGCGATATATCAAAACACAGAGCTTCAAATTGCTCTTAAAAATATTAGCTTGGAGTTTCTTGATGTGAAGATTATCTACTTAGATTACTACAATGCTTTCATAAATCTTCTTACCAATGTCTCATATAACGGTAGTGAATCACAAACTCTAAACTTTAAATCATAAACTTCGTTTACATGACTAAATGTTTTGCAGGTTTTGATAAACGTACTTTATTGCAAGCTTGTTGCGGAAGTAAGGACAATAAACATTCTAGTGAGATATATTATTATGGTCCTGGCATTCATGTGAATTGGAATCCAAATGGGTATATACATTGGGATGGTTTACATCTTACACAAGAAGCTATGCCCAAATATTCAATTTCATTGCACCAAGCATGGAATCAAGTATTGTTATGAATATGGAAATGGAAATGTAATCAATTTTATTAGGGTGGATTACATTTATGGTTCTCGAAATTTGTATTATTTGACAAATTTAGTCCCCAAATCTTCTCGTCAAATTTGTATGATATGAGAGCAAATTTGCTCACGTTATAATTCATTTAAAAATTATCAATTGTTCCACCAAGTCCAACCCGCTACCTAATGATCTAGAAATATTGGGTTGAGAATGTGATTGGTCCACATTTACATTGAAATTTTCATTATTTATATATTATAGTAACATAAAATGTTTTCGTACAATGGATATTTTTAATGGATGATGTTTGCATACGCCCCCAACTTATGATTGTGTAAAGAACATATCCTCCAAGTTACGAAATTGTAAATATGATACACTTTTTGAACAAAAATATGCATTTTTAGCCATCAAACTTCAATTAAATATGCATAAGATACCCCAAATTTCCAATACCTTTTGTCATTAGTACTTTAATGAACTCGTTAATATTTAATATTTTATGCACAATTCTCGAATTTCGAATGTCAATTTTGTATAATTTTTCAAACGTGTCTTATTTGCGTATTTGTGAGGGGTTTTTAAACTTTTTTCAACTTAAGGAAAACTAGGTGCTATAATGTTAGGGGTAAAAAACAAACGGTATTAATAACTTTAGATGTCATATTTGCAATTTCATAACTTGGAGGACATACCATTTACACAACTCGTAAGTTTGTGGGCTAATTATGCAATTTTCTCTATTTTGAATATGATGGTTTTTTAAAAATTTAATTGTTAACAAAATTCAAAATTACAAATACTAGCTCATGCCGTCCTTTGGACGCGTCATATTACTTTTTGTTATTATGATAATTAATTTAATTTATAAAATATTTTTTTATATATTTCTTAATATGATTTTATTATGTTTATTGTAGAGTTGACGTTTGTTATAAATTATACTTTATTGAATGTTGATCTACTGTATAAAGATTTGATTGAGTATTTCATTTTATTATTGGAATAATTGTATTTAAATCATACATATATCTATTGTAACATTGGAGCATGGTTTTTGAAACCGGTTCAGATCGATCGGTTGACTGGTTCTACTGTGAAACAGTGCTAACATCGATTCAATCCACTCTGAAAAATTATCTCATCTCAAAATCGGACTATGTCAGCAAAAAAACCGATTCGATCTCGACCTAAATGCTAAAATCGGTCAAAACAGGTTTGATCAATTAAAATTGGGTCTATTGGGCCAAATTGACCAAATGTCCTATATTTGGTCAAATATTTAATAAAATAGAAAAAAAAAAATCATATTTTAGACTTATTTAAAATGAAATTTGAAAAAAATTAAGGTTTTAAATTTATCTTGTTATTAAATAATATATTAATATTATCAATATATATACCTTTTAAAAACCAATTTGAACTGATAGTACTATCATGTTTGACCAATAGAATATATTTCTAATTCACCAATCGAACATGCTTCACAAACTATGTATTATATCTGGTAACAATATGCGTTATAAAATAATGAAAGTTCTCATATATAAAGATAATTATGTATATCTACAACTTTGTACATTATTCTTTATTGAGATTAATTTGTAAAACATAACATATATTGTTTTTGTATATGTATCTTTGCACTTTTGGCATTATCCTCGGGTTCCAAAAGTTTTGTAGTATTTTTGAGATTCATCTTGATAGCGTAACGTTTAATGTAGTAAATAAAAACATTATTGAATAGGTATATACTAAGTCTTGATATTATTTATCATTGACATTTGTTAATTGTGAGTAGAAAACTAAGATATATTAGAAATTGTTATTCAGTGGTGACGTTGTTGGCGTTCGTTTCGATCGCTCTTTCTATCGCCACCACGAAAAGAGATCGTTATTTGATATATTATTTAACATTTATATAAATATATTAACAAATGTATTTTAAAAACAAAATTGTGATATCTCAAAAATATCATTTGATAATCAATATTAATTTATTATATGAAATATCCAAAAAATACTTGAAAAGTCAAAAATGGATGTGCACAGACATTCTTCCCTTAGTATATAGTATAGATTAATCCTATACAGCTTGAGTGTATGGTTCTATAATTGTAATAGCTTTGCTATGAGACACAATTATTTGATTATTATATTTTGTATTTATAATAATTGGACCATTATTTTTTAATATAAATGAAATAAAATAAAATAAAATTGTGACTTTCACCTGTTCTATTTTCATTGTTAAAGGTTATTCCAGATTGATAATGTTTTTAGGCTTTAGCGATGCAATAACATATGAGATTGTTCGAGGTATTTTGGTAATTAGAACTCCCGGGATCGTCTGACATGTTTCTCAAAATGTTTTAACATTTGGACTCCCGGGAAATTTGAGTACAAGTCCTGAAAATGAATTTAGTATAATTTAATGACGAATTACACGGACGTTGCGACAATTTGATCACATAATCAAATTCACGAGGAAATGCTAGGTAAGAAAAATCTCGAGTAATTGGCTATCCAATCGCGACAAATTTACAATGAAGTAGAAAATTGTGAGGAATTGCACTGTAGTCACAACGAATTTATACTACAATGGAAAATCGCAAGGAAAAAATTGAAATGCAATCGCGACTAATTTACACCGTAGGAGAAAATCCCGAGTAATTGCACTACAATCACGAAGAATTTCAGTGTGGAGGACAATCACAGGGAATTGAACTACAATCACGATGAATTTACAATGAAAGAGAAAACTATGAGGAATTGCACCGCAATCGCAACAATTTACATTGTAGGAGAAAATCGCAAGGAATTGAAATGCAGTCGCGACGAATTTACATTGTAGGAGAAAATCACGAGGAATTGAAATGCGGTCAAGACAAATTTACGATGAAGGAGAAAATTGCGAGGAATTGAACTACAATCACGACGAATTTACACTGCATGAGAAAAATCACGAGGAATTTACACTCATTGTATATAAAAAACTAAAGTGCACGTGCCAAAATCATTAGAGCCCACAAACGTGATATTGTTAAAAGATTTAAAATTATAAAATGGGGTAGAAATTACCATCAGGCATCAAGCTCATTATGTAATAATACCCCACATTCTTATAAACATTAAATACAACTATAAGGTTTGGACTTATGAACTAAAATAAACCAATGAGCTTTGATACAAAGTTGAAAACATATAATCTTATAAACATTACGACATGAGAGATGAACAAACGAGATTAAGATAAGGATATACCAAGTAATACACCAACATTATAGACTTCATCAAAACATTATCTAATGTTGGAATTTGTCCCACATCGAAAAAAGAAGTGAGATTGATTCGGTTTATAAGGGGGGAATTCCTATCACTAATTGGTTTGATCAAGTCTTTTATGTGAGTTTCTTCCCTTAATATCATTCGTTCACACTTCCCCGTCGTCATTTTAGTCAGACTCTATAATTTCGATATGATATCGGAGCTGGTTCGATTCATTTCAAGTCGCAACCTTATGGTTGGACTTGAGGGGAGTGTTAGAATTTGTCCCACATCGGAAAAAAAAATGAGATTGATTAGATTTATAAGAGGAGAATTCCTGTCATTAATTGGCTTGATCAAGTCTTTTACGTGGGTTTCTTCCCTTAATTCCATTCGTTCACACTTCTCCGTCGTCATTTCAACCGGACTCTATAATTTCGATATCTAATATGCTCACCTTATCAACCTAATTAATCTTCTATTAGCGTGGGGCAAATTGAGTATTAGCGCAACTGAAAATAGACTTCAACAACATAACAAAGGAGTAAATAAATTCCCAGAAACACCACTCAGAACAAGCAATTTTATTCCAGAAAAAGTTACTTCTACCACAAATTCAAAGGTTAACATTACCATACGCTTGAAGCGCATCACCAGTAAGCCTACAAATTCTCCATTGGGGTAAAATCTCAGCTCCCATCTGCTCATAAAAAGCAATAGCATTCACATTCCAATCAAGAACCACCCATTCCACACGCCCATAATCCATTTTTGCAGCTTGCGCAGCCACAGCAGATAGCAGCATTTTCCCAAACCCTTTTCTCCGATAACAATCTCTCACAAATAAATCCTCGATATAAAACCCTGGTTTTGCTAAAAAAGTTGAATAGTTTGGGAAAAACAACACGAATCCACAAACAATCGCATCGCTTGACACGTGGCTTCTGAAATTCTCCTTCTCGGGATCATCGATAGGTAAATCGAGGTGTACGGTCTTAACAATTGGATCGAAATTGTGGTCACCGGTGACGGCGGGAGAAAATGGAATTGAGGAGACCTCAAGGATTAATACAGTGAATGAAGTGAACGGCGGTGGTGGTGTCGGCGGGAATAGAGTAGCTGAGAGGGAATCGGTTGTTGCACGGAATAGGTCTGTTAGGTGCTCGAAAACGGCCATTTGGTGTATTAGCTTGTGAATATGAGGAACATCATCCACAGTTGCTATACGGATGCGCGTGAAGACATTGCATCCTAAGGGAGTAGATCCCGGCAAAGTTATCGGAGCTTCTGATGGTGACGGCGGTTCCGCTGCAGCCGCTGCCATGTGCAAAATTTTGGTCTCTGATTTTGTGGACTGGTTGAATACTACGATCGACCAAACAGCTTTTAATCAACTTGGGCTTCGGGCCGTGTAATACAAAAGCCCAAATATAAATATAAACCATTTAGGCCCAACAAGTACCATGAAGTGGTTGTTTCGACTTTGAACATTTTATGCATTCGAATTATAATTATAGAACATGCATCATTTTGTATTCTCATCATACTTTTATTCATAAATGTAAAATAACGTCCAGTGGACATTTTGAATTACATAATACATTAACTAATATTTAAAGACAATAATACCTTTTAAACATTATCATTTTTGTAAAAAGTGATGTTTATCTACGATATTCCAATTTACGGGTTGTGTAAAATATATATTATTTAAGTTATGAAATTACAAATATAATAAACAAAAATACATTTATAGTCATCTAACTTCAATTAAATGCAGTAAAACATCTCAAGTTACATATATTACTAATCATTGACCATCTAACGATGTCATTAATATTTTATATTTTATGCATGATTCACGAATATCAAATGTTTTGTATAGTTTTTCAAATTATAAGGGTTTTATTTGCTTAGTTTGAGGACAACCATGTTAATAGAAAACATTTATTAACTTAACGGAAAATTGAGTGTTATAATTTCATGGGCAAAAAATAAACGATATTGATAACCTTATGTGTCATTCTTGCAATTTCGTAAGTTAAGAGACATGATCTTTATACAACTCGTAAGTTGAGGGTTAATTATGCAATTTTCTAATGATATATTGATGAGGGCTCCGGGACCGGGTACCCTTAACTGGGCAAGACTCAATCTAAGTAGGCCGAAAGTCCCATATAAATTAACCAACCCGAAGGCCTATTAAAATTGCAGGACCGAAGATGGAGTTGGCCACAACAAGGAATGCATGGAGTTAGTCATAAGATCGGTCCAGACGGTTACAGCCCACATGTTCCATGCTTCGGGCCTCTCCACGTGTTCCATGCTTTCCACGCATCGGTATCAGCCACGTTTTACATCGTGCGACAACAACCTCTAACAAACCTATCAGATACGGTTACGCGATGTGGATCACACACAACATCAACTCTATAAATACTGACTTGACGACGGAAAAAGAATGACATTTTGGACACAGAAGAATAGACTGTTACCTGCCGGAATTCTTACTACTTTCTTATATCTCGTGATTTTCATAAACTTATGTTGTCTTTGTAAGGAACTACTCTTCGATTAGTGAAATAACTAAGAGTTTTTCCTGCTCTTAGTAAGTTGTTTTTTCTCTATTTCTCAAGGATTTCCACTTTAAATTGTTTGTTTCTTTATTCGTATTGTTTAATCGTTTCCTTACCACAAACAAATTAATGAGATATAGGGTGTTGGATACTTTAATTCTACACTTCAATGAGATATCCGAACAAGAAAGAGAAGTTTTAATTGAGAATAATTTGGTACGATGATAGAGCTTGATGCCTATTGCTCATTATTATTTATACTTGACTCAAGCAGTGATGATATCTCATGAAATCTAACTCTTTTCGACAAGGCATGATATTTACGGTAATTTTCCATGCTTTTCTCTTTCTTAGGATAATGTATTTAGCCAAATGTTATTATCAACTAAGTTACTCATATAATGATTGTGCAGAGTCACTGCTGCAGCTCATCAGTGACTCAAATGCAATTCTTTGGCTGGTTTAGAGACAAATCTACTTACTGAAAGTAAGAAGGTGGTTTGTTCATTTCAGTCCTTGTTAATATTTAATTGTACGTTTGATATTTAAGGTCCCCAAAATTTATATTATTTGACAAATTTGATACCCAAAGTTTCATAATTTTAGCAAAATAGTCCCTCAAGTTTTTGAATGGCAAAACTAGTCTCTAATCTTTGAGTTTTTTGCAAAACTAGTTCCCATACATCGTGAAATTGGGTAAATCTAGTCCAAAAGTTTATTGTGTGGAAAAATTGATCCAAAATTTTGGGGACTAGTTTTGTTATATGGGGAAACTTTTGGGGACTATTTTTACCAAAATATGTAAAGTATAGAGACTAACAATGTCAAATTAAAGTATGAGAACCAAATTTATCAAAATAATTAAACTTTGGAGACCAAAGATGCAATTTTCTCTATTTAATTTGTGTGTTTCTTCCAGTTTTTTAAGAGATCTTTTTATCTACCACCAAGATTGTTACTTGTATATGTGATATTTTGTCTTTTCTATTTTTATAAGCCTCTTTCTGTATAACGATTCTTATTTTTTTAGTATTAAAGCAGTGCACAAAAGCATGTCATCAAGAGCTATAGATATACTGAATACGAGGATCTTGCAAAGTTTCCGTAAGAATTTTAAAGAGGTATCTCATAGATGACTCTGCATATTATTCCGAAAGATGAACATTGTGCTGTTTTCGATATTCCTGAGTGCCTAATGATTTTACTGCTACAGGCCCTAATCCAATGAAGTTTTTCTTGCATAAGTAAGGCTTTTCAAGAAGAGTGTGTGCATATTATTGACATTGCCTCACAAGCTTTACAGGTTAGCTCTTTAGATACACTAAAAAATCATTTTCTTTCAATGTTTTGCATCATGTCTTCATTTGCAAGTACAGATTTGTTGTTATTTCAACATCATTTGTTTCTTATGCGATTATGATTGATCATATTTTTATGCCATCATCAAAATATATGGATGTAGATTCAATGTGGTTTCTTATGCGGTTATAATTTTGATTTAGTTGAATGTCTAGCTCGAAAACTAGAAAGAATAGTCTATTGGGAGTTACTTAATTGATACTTTTTATTTTGGTTTTGAACGGGATATCCGGATCGGGTATGTGTAAGAGTTTCTTGAGCACACCTTAGAGCAACCTGATAGGAATAGTGTTGAGCTAATGCAATGTGACCTGGTGAAATAGAACATTTAAGAAAGGGATGTGCCCAAATCATAAGGTATCTGACCCACCCTAGGAGCATGCAACGAAAGATTGAGGAACATATTTGAAAAATAAAGAATTAACATTCACCTGATAAATACGAGTTTAACTAACAATATGCATATCCGAAATACAAATTATTTAATATTCAATAGTTTATCGCTTTGAAATGCAAACTTGAGAAAATGAATTTTATATATACAATTAAATCTAAACGAGTAATTAATTTTATATACGGGTAATCATGTGAATAACGAGGTGGATATATGCAAAACAAAATACATGCCTCGTTTAAGACGGGTAAGTAAATTTACTACTCGTTGCACATCTATCATCCGTTTAACTATCAAAATATCTCTCAAACGTGGCGATTATTTAGAAGGTAGCAAGACAGATAACTCAAATTGTCATCCCTACACATTTTTGGCAAATTCTAGTACTAAAATAACAATTTTTCATATGAGTTGTGCTCTTGTGGTTACTTCACAATAGTAGATGCATTATTTTTTAGAGGTTAGCATAAGTCGAACCCGAAAAAACCCATGATCCGACAAAAAATCTGGTACCAAGTTGTACCAGAAAAAATATAGATATTACAATGTATTTGACGTTTAATGTGAATGGCTCATTGTTATGTATCATTTGGTTTACCAATTCTAGATCCGGCAGATGTCATCCAAAACGATCTGTTTTTTAAAACCACGATCCAAGGGAATCATTATGATAAAGGCAAAGCGTCGCTGAACCCGCAACTCACGNGCGTCAAAAACTATATATTATATATTCAAATTCATTCAAAATTGTACGATATAGTTAGTAATTGATGTTTTATTATTTGAATAATTTTAATTTTAATAATAGAACATGTGGTAATAATATATGTTATAAAATAATGAAAGTTCTCATATATAAAGATAATTATGTATATCTACAACTTTGTACATTATTCTTTATTGAGATTAATTTGGAAAACACAACAAATAATGTTTGTGTATGTGTATCTTTGCACTTTTGGCATTATCCTTGGGTTCCAAAAGTTTTGTAGTATTTTTGAGATTCATCTTGATAGCGTAACGTTTAATGTAGTAACTAAAAGCATTATTGAATAGATATATACTAAGTCTTGATATTATTTATGATTGACATTTGTTAATTGTGAGTAGAAAACTAAGATATGTTAGGAATTGTTATTTAGTGGTGACGTTGTTGGCGTTCGTTTCGATCGCCACCACGAAAAGAGATCGTTATATGATATATTATTTAACATTTATATAAATATATTAACAAATGTATTTTAAAAACAAAATTGTGATATCTCAAAAATATCATTTGATAATCAATATTAATTTATTATATGAAATATCCAAAAAATACTTGAAAAGTCAAAAATGGATGTGCACAGACATTCTTCCCTTAGTATATAGTATAGATTAATCCTATACAGCTTGAGTGTATGGTTCTATAATTGTAATAGCTTTGCCATGAGACACAATTATTTGATTATTATATTTTGTATTTATAATAATTGGACCATTATTTTTTAATATAAATGAAATAAAATAAAATAAAATTGTGACTTTCACCTGTTCTATTTTCATTGTTAAAGGTTATTCCAGATTGATAATGTTTTTAGGCTTTAGCGATGCAATAACATATGAGATTGTTCGAGGTATTTTGGTAATTAGAACTCCCGGGATCGTCTGACATGTTTCTCAAAATGTTTTAACATTTGGACTCCCGGGAAATTTGAGTACAAGTCCTGAAAATGAATTTAGTATAATTTTAATGACGAATTACACGGACGTTGCGACAATTTGATCACATAATCAAATTCACGATGAAATGCTAGGTAAGAAAAATCTCGAGTAATTGGCTATCCAATCGCGACAAATTTACAATGAAGTAGAAAATTGTGAGGAATTGCACTGTAGTCACAACGAATTTATACTACAATGGAAAATCGCAAGGAAAAAATTGAAATGCAATCGCGACTAATTTACACTGTAGGAGAAAATCCCGAGTAATTGCACTACAATCACGAAGAATTTCAGTGTGGAGGACAATCACAAGGAATTGAACTACAATCACGACGAATTTACAATGAAAGAGAAAACTATGAGGAATTGCACCGCAATCGCAACAATTTACATTGTAGGAGAAAATCGCAAGGAATTGAAATGCAGTCGCGAGGAATTTACATTGTATGAGAAAATCACGAGGAATTGAAATGCGGTCAAGACAAATTTACAATGAAGGAGAAAATTGCGAGGAATTGAACTACAATCACGACGAATTTACACTGCATGAGGAAAATCACGAGGAATTTACACTCATTGTATATAAAAAACTAAAGTGCACGTGCCAAAATCATTAGAGCCCCCAAACGTGATATTGTTAAAAGATTTAAAATTATAAAATGGTGTAGAAATTACCATCAAGCATCAAGCTCATTATGTAATAATACCCCACATTCTTATAAACATTAAATACAACTATAAGGTTTGGACTTACGAACTGAAATAAACCAATGATCTTTGATACAAAGTTGAAAACATATAATCTTATAAACATTACGACATGAGAGATGAACAAACGATATTAAGATAAGGATACACCAAGTAATACACCAACATTATAGACTTAATCAAAACATTATCTAATGTTGGAATTTGTCCCATATCGGAAAAAGAAGTGGGATTGATTAGGTTTATAAGGGGAGAATTTCTATCACTAATTGACTTGATCAAGTCTTTTATGTGAGTTTCTTTCCTTAATCTCATTCGTTTACACTTCCCCGTCGTCATTTCAGTCAGACTCTATAATTTCGATATGGTATCGGAGCTGGTTCGATTCATTTCAAGTCACAACCTTATGGTTGGACTTGAGGGGGAGTGTTAGAATTTATCCCACATCGGAAAAAGAAGTGGGATTGATTAGGTTTATAAGGGGAGAATTACTATCACTAATTGGCTTGATCAAGTCTTTTATGTGTGTTTCTTCCCTTAATCTCATTTGTTCACACTTCCCCGTCGTCATTTCAGTCAGACTCTATAATTTCGATATAATATCGGAGCTTGTTCGATTCATTTCAAGTCGCAACCTTATGGTTGGACTTGATGAGAAGTGTTGGAATTTGTCCAACATCGGAAAAAGAAGTGGGGTTAATTAAGTTTATAAGGAAAATTCGTATCACTAATTGGTTTGATCAAATCTTTTAAATGTGTGGATTTCTTCCCTTAATCTCGTTCGTTCACACTTTCCGTCGTCATTTCAGCTTAACTCTATAATTTCGATATATAATATGCGCACCTTATCAACCTAATTAATCTTCTATGAGGAACGTGGGACAAATTGAGTATTAGCGCAACTGAAAATAGACTTCAACAACATAACAAAGGAGTAAATAAATTCCCAGAAACACCACTCAGAACAAGCAATTTTATTCCAGAAAAAGTTACTTCTACCACAAATTCAAAGGTTAACATTACCATACGCTTGAAGCGCATCACCAGTAAGCCTACAAATTCTCCATTGGGGTAAAATCTCAGCTCCCATCTGCTCATAAAAAGCAATAGCATTCACATTCCAATCAAGAACCACCCATTCCACACGCCCATAATCCATTTTTGCAGCTTGCGCAGCCACAGCAGATAGCAGCATTTTCCCAAACCCTTTTCTCCGATAACAATCTCTCACAAATAAGTCCTCGATATAAAACCCTGGTTTGGCTAGAAAAGTTGAGTAGTTTGGGAAAAACAACACGAAACCACAAACAGTCGCATCGCTTGACACGTGGCTTATGAAATTCTCCTTCTCGGGATCATCGATGGGTAGATCGAGGTGTACGGTCTTAACAATTGGATCGATATTGTGGTCACCGGTGACGGCGGGTGAAAATGGAATTGAGGAGACCTCAAGGATTAATACAGTGAATGAAGTGAACGGCGGTGGTGGTGTCGGCGGGAATAGAGTAGCTGAGAGGGAATCGGTTGTTGCACGGAATAGGTCTGTTAGGTGCTCGAAAACGGCCATTTGGTGTATTAGCTTGTGAATATGAGGAACATCATCCACAGTTGCTATACGGATGCGCGTGAAGACATTGCATCCTAAGGGAGTAGATCCCGGCAAAGTTATCGGAGCTTCTGATGGTGACGGCGGTTCCGCTGCAGCCGCTGCCATGTGCAAAATTTTGGTCTCTGATTTTGTGGACTGGTTGAATACTACGATCGACCAAACAGCTTTTAATCAACTTGGGCTTCGGGCCGTGTAATACAAAAGCCCAAATATAAATATAAACCATTTAGGCCCAACAAGTACCATGAAGTGGTTGTTTCGACTTTGAACATTTTATGCATTCGAATTATAATTATAGAACATGCATCATTTTGTATTCTCATCATACTTTTATTCATAAATGTAAAATAACGTCCAGTGGACATTTTGAATTACATAATACATTAACTAATATTTAAAGACAATAATACATTTTAAACATTATCATTTTTTTTTTGTAAAAAGTGATGTTTATCTACGATATTCCAATTTACGGGTTGTGTAAAATATATATTATTTAAGTTATGAAATTACAAATATAATAAACAAAAATACATTTATAGTCATCTAACTTCAATTAAATGCAGTAAAACATCTCAAGTTACATATATTACTAATCATTGACCATCTAACGATGTCATTAATATTTTATATTTTATATATGATTCACGAATATCAAATGTTTTGTATAGTTTTTCAAATTATAAGGGTCTTATTTGCTTAGTTTGAGGACAACCATGTTAATAGAAAACATTTATTAACTTAACAGAAAATTGAGTGTTATAATTTCATGGGCAAAAAATAAACGATATTGATAACCTTATGTGTTATTCTTGCAATTTCGTAAGTTAAGAGACATGATCTTTACACAACTCGTAAGTTGAGGGTTAATTATGCAATTTTCTAATGATATATTGATGAGGGCTTCGGGACCGGGTACCCTTAACTGGGCAAGACTCAATCTAAGTAGGCCGAAAGTCCCATATAAATTAACCAACCCGAAGGCCTATTAAAATTGCAGGACCGAAGATGGAGTTGGCCACAACAAGGAATGCATGGAGTTAGTCATAAGATCGGTCCAGACGGTTACAACCCACACGTTCCATGCTTCGGGCCTCTCCACGTGTTCCATGCTTTCCACGCATCGGTCCCAGCCACGTTTTACATCGTGCGACAACAACCTCTAATAAACTATCAGATACGATTACGCGATGTGGATCACACACAACATCAACTCTATAAATACTGGCTTGACAACGGAAAAAGAATGACATTTTGGACACAGAAGAATAGACTGTTACCTGCCGGAATTCTTACTGCTTTCTAATATCTCGTCATTTTCATAAATCTATGTTGTCTTTGTAAGGAACTACTCTTCGATTAGTGAAATAACTAAGAGTTTTTCCTGCTCTTAGTAAGTTGTTTTTTCTCTATTTCTCAGGGTTTTCCACTCTAAATTGTCTGTTTCTTTATTCGTATTGCTTAATCGTTTCCTTACCACAAACAAATTAATTAGATATAGGGTGTTGGATACTTTAATTCTACAGTTCAATGAGATATCCGAACAAGAAAGAGAAGTTTTAATTGAGAATAATTTGGTACGATGATAGAGCTTGATGCCTATTGCTCATTATTATTTATACTTGACTCAAGCAATGATGATATCTCATGAAATCTAACTCTTTTCGACAAGGCATGATATTTACGGTAATATGCTTTTCTCTTTCTTAGGATAATGTATTTAGCCAAATGTTATTATCAACTAAGTTACTCATATAATGATTGTGCAGAGTCACTGCTGCAGCTCATCAGTGACTCAAATGCAATTCTTTGGCTGGTTTAGAGACAAATCTAGTTACTGAAAGTAAGAAGGTGGTTTGTTCATTTCAGTCCTTGTTAATATTTAATTGTACGTTTGATATTTAAGGTCCCCAAAATTTATATTATTTGACAAATTTGGTACCCAAAGTTTCATAATTTTATACACGGGTATAAAATTATATATACAATTTTGTTAATATATACAATTAAATCTAAACGAGTAATTAATTTTATATACGGGTAATCATGTGAATAGCGAGATGGATATATGTAAAACAAAATACATGTCTCGTTTAAGACGGGTAAGTAAATTTACTACTCGTTGCGCATGTATCATCCATTCAACTATCAAAATATCTCCCAAACGTGGCGATTATCTAGAAGGTAGCAAGACATATAACTCAAATTGTCATCCCTACACATTTTTGGCAAATTCTAGTACTAAAATAACAATTTTTCATATGAGTTGTGCTCTTGTGGTTACTTCACAATAGTAGATGCATTATTTTTTAGAGGTTAGCATAAGTCGAACCCGAAAAAACCCATGATCCGACAAAAAATATGGTACCAAGTTGTACCAGAAAAAATATAGATATTACAATGTATTTGACGTTTAATGTGAATGGCTCATTGTTATGTATCATTTGGTTTACCAATTCTAGATCCGGCAGATGTCATCCAAAACGATCTGTTTTTTAAAACCACGATCCAAGGGAATCATTATGATAAAGGCAAAGCGTCGCTGAACCCGCAACTCACGGAGCGTCTTATGGCAAAGGGAGTTAGCTAATGTAGCCCATATTTAATATTTCAATAAAATGTTTTTATTAATATTAAATATTGACTTGCCACAAGGTGATCGAAGGTCGAAACACTTGGTTTTTGTTTATTTTGGTTACGATTAATCGATTACTTATTCGTTTTTTTGGTTATACTATATCTGATCTAGTTATGATATATTCAATGCTTTAAATATCATTTCTAATTTAACATCATTGCACCTTATTTTTTTAAAGCCGATTCAAACAAACTCATGTTGGTCATTGCTCACCACCCATATCATTTCTCCAATGCTTCAGGTCGAATAGCCATGTTTACGTACAACACTAACTCATCAATGATAAAAGTAGTTTTTATTACATAAATACTTTTACGGTTGCCGACACTCTCTTATAGATGTTATTAGTGCATGAGGTGCAATAATAAATAAAGAAAAATATTTTGTTCAACTTATTTTTAACATTAGTTTATAAATTTATAAAACTTAATTTAATCATAATTATTATAATAATTTGAGATTGAAAATTAATATATCAAATTTAAAGTATTTCATTTGAATTTGTTTTATCCTAATAACAAATGTTTGTTTCTAAAAAATGCATAATATATGTATGATTTGTCTAGAAATTTTAATTGTCTAATATCAACACTTATGTATCATGAATGCGCCAAATATGAAACAATTCAAGTAATGAATTATTTAAGATTTGTTCAGTAAAATATTTAGTAGTTTTAATAAAATAAATATTAAATTAATTTCAATATTTAATTAAATACACATATAATTGAAAATTAGATTAAATTATAATTAGAAAAACAGAATTAGTTTTGGGCTAATTAAGTGGAGGCCCGTTCTTTAAACGTAATTATTTGCATAAAGAGCCCAATTAGAAGTTGGGTTTACAACATGGAGACCCGTTAGCTAAGCGTGCGGGAAGTTGCTCTTCAAATTTCAATCTCAAAAACACGTTTTTTCTAAGGTTCCAAACGGCTCTATTTTACAACGGCATTGAAAAGGAACTGCGTCTCTATAAATATATGGGAGCAGTGCGGAGCGTGAGTAGAGAAATTAGTGCAGATTTGCATCTCTAAGCGTAACGGTCTGAATCTTATAACTCGGTGAAGCAATGGGGATTAACGGGGAGTAAGGGATTAAGTTTTTTTATTTTTCTTGACTTCTGTTGAGAAACAGGCCGGCCGGAGTTCTGTGATGACAATGGGAATATCTTCAAGGGAATACCAGAATATGATATCAATGATTTGTTCCGACAAGGCCAAAACTCGTGAAGTAGCTTCTTGATCCTTTTCTTTTGCTTTTTATTTGGGTCTCTGATATTTTTTATTCTTCTCATATATCATCACAGGAAGGGATTAAGTTGTAGAGTGCATGGGAAGGAGGCGAATGTCAGTGGGGTTTTGAAGATTTCTTAAGTTGGGTGAACTAAAGAATGATATGCACTGTTTATTTAACATTTGCTTAGATGCGGCTTTAAACTATGTCAGGCATGTTGTGGGTTGCCTTGTAATTCGTGATTACTCAAATAGATGAAGACTGATATCTTTGTACTTTTGGATTATCTAAAAACATGTGAAATGTTAGGTCCTTTTATTCATAGTTTTTTTAGCATTGAAATGATTATCTGGTGCATGTGCATTTCAGTACAGACGCTTGTAAATGTATTTTTATGCTGATTCTGTTTTGTTGGATTTTCAATACTTCCTTTGTGAGTTTCATGTAAGTATAACGGTGTTGTTGAGCTACGTCATCTTCATGTTGTTAGCAACTATAGTTTTCAGATGCTATATCTTTTTTGTTTCTTGTCTCTTCATATTTAGCCTGATCTGTCCACTCTTATTTTTGTTTTCCTTGCTTCATTAGGGATGAAGGAACATATTCAAGGAATATGGTGGGAGTGCGTAAATACATATCTGTTAAATGATGGACCAAACTTGGGATACAAATCTCTACCAAAGAATGATATGCACTGTTTATTTTAACATTTGCTTAGATGCGGCTTTAAACTTTGCCACGCATGCTGTGCTTTGCCTTGTAATTGGGGATTACTCAAATCGATTGAAGATTGATTTTTTTTACAGTGGTTTTTTGGATTATCTAAAACCTTGGAACTGTAAGGTCCTTCTATTCATAGTTTTTTAAGCATCAAAATGATTATCTGGTGCATTTGCATTTCATTATATGCTTGTAAATATCTTTTAATGATGATTCTGTTTTGGTTGATTTTAATACTTCCTTTGTGAGTTTCGTGAAAGCATATTTGTGCATGCCTGTCACCTTGGTATCCTGCTTGTGCAGTCCTCTTCTATATGATACATGCATGTTCTTCCGTAAAGAATGTGGTGAGTTACTACATAAAGAGTCTTGAATAATCAAATTTGCAACTGGATAGTTTATTCATATGCAGTATAGTGAACTATGCAAAATTGGAGCGTTCTTTTGTGGACATTGTGGTGATACAACCACATCTGGTCCTTGTGTAGTTATTGCTAAATGTGTGCTTTGTTTGTTAGCATACTTCTCCTGAAAGTATTATATTATTTTTACTGATGTTGTTAATTAAATTATTCATGCTTAATAATTTCAGTTTATTAATTCTTTTTTTATTTTGAAGGAGCTTTTGTGGGCTGTCATTTCCGTTGTTTGGTGCTTCATGCGTGGAATCCTCCTTGAAGTCTTTTTTATGCCAAAAGCAGGTTGCTCGTATATCTTTATAACTTGGGATTCATACTACCTTTTCTTGGTTTCACTCAATGAATTGTTTTCATTAATATTGCACACTTGAACATTATTTTTAATTGTTTCATGGAAACATCTGTAGATTAAACTTTGTGCATGTATTTGATCACTTGAACATTAGAAGAACTACTTTGAATTAAGCTGGCCATTGACCATCCAACCACTTTCATTTTTAGTTCGTGAAACTGTGGAGCTTCTCAATGTTTCAGAGTATCGTTGGACCCTGTGTATGGCTATTTTTCCCTATTTTTTAATGTTCTTTTTTCAAATGTAACTAATTTGTTTTAGTATTCATCAGGTTTCAAAACTGAAGAAATGGTTGTAAGTTGTTGGGTAGTTTGTCATTGTTGGGTGCCTCAGTTGTAAGTTATGCACATGGGATCATTAGTGGGATTATTATATCTTGTTAATTTGACTTGTTATGTATGGTTTCTAATATTGTAATCATGTTATGTCCTAATCAAATTATCATGTTATTTTTGTTGTTTTCCATTAATCTTGTTGATTTTAATTTTTTTGCACGGCAGCTAGTAGTTTTAATTGTTTTTTGTCCTAATCAATTATTCATGCTTTACTTATTTATAAGAAGAGCAAAGATATTGGTGCATTTTCTGGTCTTCTCCTTCTCCCAGCCTGCTTTTTTATCTGGAAATTAAAAATCTAATAGTGAAGGTTGTATGTGCTTGTCTTTTCTGCAGTTGAATGCTGCTCTTAATCTTCTTTCCAGCATAATGTTGATTGTAACATCATTTCTTTTTTCTTTGAACGGAACTATGAAATTTTATAACGGGAATAACAAACCGTTATTCCCCACTCCGGGAAAAATTACAAAGGAATGCACTAGGATGATGCATTCAATATCGCCGCATTTGACGCTTGAATCCATTTATATAGAACCATCTTTTGAACTGATTGAGGTTTTTTTAAATGTTTTACTTTCAGACATACATGTTTTAAATTTCCAGGATATGGAGAATCCCTATTTACTCCTCATTGAGATTTGGGATCATCCTGTGTTTAGTCAACTTCCCTTATTATGAGTCAATCTTCCCCATTTATTTCGTTTTATTTAAGTTCTTATATCATTTTAAGGTCCATGTACTGTCTTAGATAGTTTGTTTATTCTGAAGTTGCTCGTTTTTTCTGTTCAATTTTTATCTGAGTTCGTTTCTGGTTAAACTTTGTATGTATATAGTCTGATTTCATGAAAAATTGTGATATTTTCAGATCTTCTCTATGCTTCATCACAATCCAATTTTTAGGAAGAAACTCCTATGTAAGACACTTTGTGCCTATCTAAAAAAGGCATTTGAACTCTAATTATCTATATAGAGTTACAGTTGCTTCAGTATTTTTTTCATGAATTATTGAATCAGTGATGTGGTTGGTTTTAGAAGCTTGTTGATTGCTTAATTGTTGAATTTGACCAGTTTTACGTTTTTTTCAGTTTTTCTTGGCATCTGAGTGTTCTCAATTATTATTTGTTAGACATGAGTTACTTTTCCCATTAAGGTTTTCTACAAGCCCTGTGCTGCTTTAGTTAAGTATCACTTTATACCTATGTTTTTAAACCGGTTTTTTAGATTGAACCGGAAAGCTTCCGATTCAGGTAAACCGGTAACTAAACTGTAGTGAACCTTAAATATTTTAAAATATCATTCTATTTGAACCGAACCGAAAAATCTCCAGTTCACTAAAAACCGGTTCGAACTGTTGGTTCAACCGGCGGTTTGAAAACATAGCTTTATACACATCTTCTCTATTTCTATGGCAGTGTGTTGCAGCAAACATTGTTTTTTTAATTACGAGTCATTTGGTACGACGTTAGAGCTTGATGCCTATTGCTCATTATCGTTTTACTTTGAATTTTCAGCTGAAAACATTGTTTCTTTTATTTTTCTGCAGGTATCTATTGTAAATCATTGCTTGTCTTTGGCTTCCAATGTTCATGACCCCTTAATTCCGTTCTTTTCTAAAGATAACAATTTCAATTGCTATCTGTACTATTGTCAATGGATTAGTGGATAGGTGCATTTAATCATTTAGCTTACAAATCCTGAAGCGGTTCTACATGCCTTTTCCTTTAGTTTTTGCTTTTTATACTTGGGTTCGATGGCATGCATATACTCAGCATTTGGATCTTTCTTCTGAAAAGATGATCCAAAACCTGCAATTGTCACATAGGGAGGATAGTTTTATTCAATGCTGATATTTTTATGATTTTTCATCAGTGCAAATCAATTCATTATTTGAACCTGCATTCAAATGGATTTTTTGCAGCAAAAAATGAATCTGTTTTGTTTACATTTGAAGCAGGCAAATTGCTTACTAATCATGCTTCCTTTTGTTCGCAGATATGGGAATTCCTTATTTGCTGCCTCACTTTGATCATCCTTTGCGCGATCATTACAGAATGAAATATTCCCTTCAACTTTTTGTCTGGTTCTCATATTTCTAAAAACATGCAAGAAATCTTCTTTTTCTTCAAGAAACTAAGTATATTTCTCACCATACTTGTCGTTATTCATTATGTTACTAGTATCAGGAACAATATCAAGCACCCAGTGCATTTAACTTTTTATTTACACTCCTGGTAACTCCAATCTAGTCTGTTCTTGTTGATTGACTTAGTTCTCACTTGAACTACAAATGGAGGGGACACATGATTTCATCGAAGAGCTAAAAATTGGGCAGATAAAGCGAGAAAAGAGAGAGTATACCCATTTGAGCAGCACCTGAATTCAGAAAGATTATTTACCAAATATGGGTGATTGAGAGTGATAGTAAAAACACGGTTGTTTTACGAAAGAAATACCGCCATAACGAAGAACGGTAAAAGCTTCACATTTGTAGGCACTTGTAGTTACAGGTGTATATGGATATTTTTTTACCTATTGTTTAATGTTCTTTTTTGAAATGTAACTAATTTGTTTTAGTATTCATTAGGTTTCGGAGCTGAAGAAAGGGTTGCTTATCGTTTGGAATGTCTAGTTATAGTTTGCCATTGTTGGGTGCCTCGGTTGTAAGTTATGCACTTGGGATCATTACTGGGATTATTTACCCATTATTTTGCAGATCTTGTTAACTTGAATTGTTCTGTATGGTTGCTAATATTGTAATCAAGTTATTTCATAATCAAATTATCATGCTTTAAGTGTTTAATTTTTTTCCATTAATCTTGTTGATTTAAACTTTTTGCATGGCTGCTAATATTTTCAATTGTTTTCTTTACCAAATTTTTCATGAACCTTTGTGTGTTATGGCTTATGAAAAGAAACTGTGATATATTTCTTGCAGCTTTTTTTTCCTGAATGACTAGTTTGGCCCTTGGTGAAGAAAATCTATGATAAATGCCCTGTCAGTTACTTAAATCACACTTGCACTTCATTTATATTTTGTGCCCATCCTATTTCATTTTTATCGTGAAAGTGATGTACATGTTACGGAACTCATTTTTTTACAAAACATGTGGTCTTCAAGTTTGACTTTTTATTTACAGGGCAATGCTCAAGATGCATTACTTCTTAGACATAGTATGTTACGAGATGTTCTTAGTGTACGTAAGTTGAAGGTTTGTCTTGAAAATATTCTATGTTTTATGTAATTGGTTCTTATTAGAATAGTCAATATAAAAGTAATTTTGGAGTGTTGATATGTATTTTTCATCTTATTTACTTTGTTCACTGTTTTTTTGTTGGCACCTAGTTAAATTGAACGCAACAAATTCAATATGAATACTCTTTGTTATTCTTGTGCAAGAAGTCTCATCGTTAGAAGATCAGTTGGTTGTTGTTGTGTACCTACTGATGCTTATGCCATATGTGTTGGTTGTGCTCCCTTGATGCGTGATGCTAAAGGTATTGTATCATCATTCTATGATCCTAATGCCACCATTGACCCGGGTAAGGTATGCTCTAGATGATCCAACAACCAATAAGCATCTTGAGTACAACTTGTGTTTATCTCTTATCAGATTGGATATGTGTTTGTAGACATAGAAACCATTGTGGTCAAATTCAGTAGAGAATTATGAGTGCTCAATCAACATCCTTTCCAAAGGTAAACTATTTTGGTAGTCTTTATGCCTCTTTCTTTGGCCGTTTGACTGCTCCAGATGATTATTTAACTTGGGTCAAACTTTGGGATCACTACCAACATACACATGTGTCCCAACAACTAAGAAAACATCAACTAAATGAAATGGAAAGATGTGTTTTGGAGTGCATCAGGACAAAGGAAATTTTTTGCTTTTATGATCTTATCAATATATTTTCGATGGTATCTAATTTCATGTATTTCTCATACTGGACACGTTTAGTCTTTCCCTTATTGATATTTTTATCTTTAGTTTATTTTTCTATAATCCTTCTTTTTTTCTGATGAATTGAATAGTAGTCGCTCTTAATTTGTATATTTGAATGATCTATGCCTTTTTTCCAATGGCTTTTATTTCAACCTCACCTGTATTTTTATTCTTTTGCTGAATATTATGTTATTCCTCGAGTTTTTATTCCTTTTTTATGAGTAGGAACATTCTTGTGAGAGCCTAATGTATTTGATATGGAGCTTTGTACAGTAGTTCGTGAACACTGATCTCTTTGTATAGTGGTTTTTTGGATTATCTAAAAACTTAGAAATGTAAGGTTCTTATATTCATAATGTTTTGTTTAGCATCAAAATGATTATCTGGTGCATTTCTTTAAATACGCTTTTAAATGTCTTTCCTTTTATGCTGATTCTATTTTGTTGGATTTCAAACTTCCTTGTGAGTGTAGTTTAAGCATATCAGTGCATGTCTGTCACTTTGGTATCCTGCTAATGCAGTCTAGTTCTATATGATACATGCATGTTCTTCCATAAAGATACTATATATGAGAGCTGTGAATAATCAAATTTGCAACTTGATAGTTTGTTCTGATATGCAGCATAGTGAACTAGCAAATTTAGAGCGTGCTTATGATGAACTTTTGTGGACATTGAGGTGCGAGAACCACATCCTGTTCGTGTTAATTACTGCTTAATTTTTACTTTTTTTGCTTGCATACTACTCTTGACAGTATTATATTATTTTTTCCTGATGATAATGACTTATCCGTTGTTAATAATTCAAGTTGATTTGTTCGCTTCTTTAATTTGAAGGAGCCGTTTTGGGCTGTCATTCTTGTTGTTTGGGGCTTCAAGCGTGGAACCTCCTTGCAATCTTTTTCATGCAAAAAGGAGGTTGCTAATATACATTTATGACTTATGATTCATACTACCTTTTCTTGGTTTCACTAAATGACTTATGATTCATATTGCACCCAGGGTTTCATAAATTTTATCGAGGATTGGAAACATCCATTGGCTAAACTTTGTGCTTGTATTTGACTATTTGAACATTAGCTTTAGGAATATTGTGAATAAAGCTGAGCCATTGACCATCCAGTCACTTTATTTTTTAGTTCGTGAAATTTTGAAACTTATCAATGTTTCCGAGTATTATTGGACCTTGTATTTGTCTATTTTCATGTTCTTTTTTTAAGCTGTAACTAATTTGTTTTAGTATGCATTGGGTCTTTAGTTAGTTGCATTCCTTGGGTTTAAATTTTTTATCTTCCTCGTTTATTTCTTACATCAATCATATTGTCTGGTTATTCTTAAGTTGTTTGTTTTTCTGTTGAGTTTTTATCCGAGTTCGTTCATTGTCTGCATTCATGAAAATTTTATGATATTTTCAGATCTCACAATCCAATTTTGAGGAAGAAACTCGTATGTAAGACACTTTGTGTTGAGATTTTATTGTATTTTTCTTGAGTTTGTGTGTCCATGCTTTTGTTATTTATTCTTGTTCTGTTGCTTATTCTTATTGTGTGTCATGACTCATGAGAAGAAACTGCGCTATATTTCTTGAAACTTTTTTGGTATGTGATATTTTCTTGCAGTCTCTAAATTTTCATCTGAGAAGGCTACAGAAAGAATGTTGTTTTCATGCCTCTTGGTCTTGCAGCAACTCACAGATCTGCTATTTTCTTAAATATAAAGCTAGTCCATTCTTTTATTTTAAAGAGTCAATTAGTTTTAAGTTTTTGACAAATGCACAAGTGTACAAGTGTATTATTATTAGAGTGCATTTGTTCTTTGTTTGAAAGGGTCCTGTTTTTTTATGCAGCTGGAGAAGAGTATGCCAATTGCAGTTAAGCTGCTAATGGAAAACTATTCAATATACGTCTATTTGAGACAGCTTTTTATGTGTATGTATCTTATTATTTGAGGCAAAGCTGATTTCATTATTATTTATACTTGACTCAAGCAGTGAGGATATCTAAGTCTTGTGGACGAGACATGGTATTTACTGTAATTTTCCTTAGGACAGGGTATTTAGCCAAATCTTATTATCAATTAGGTTACTGATATGATAATGATTGTGCAGTTCATTGATGATTTGCACTATAGAGTAGAGTCACTTCTGCAGCTCATCAACGACACAAATGCAATTCTTTGGCCAGTACTTTTAAGTAAGTTTTTATTTTCTTCCATGAAATAAAACCATGCAAGTATATAAAGTTGGTAATACATGTAGTCCTTTGGAGAATTGCGCAAAATACCACTTATTCCGGATGTGTTTGCAATTTTATCACCATTCACGATAGTCAAACGCGAATTGCAGTTTTTCTCCAATTCACGTTAGCCAATCGCAACTCGCGATTGTGTAAATAGAATTAAAGAAAAACACATTTTACAGTGCTCAATTTAGCGTAAATTGACTGCGTTTAGGCGTTTGATTTAGCATAACGCGAATCGCGTGTTATTTAACTCCTCTCGATTTTCTTCTCCCTCTCACGTT
This sequence comes from Utricularia reniformis, assembly GCA_009725065.1. Classification (NCBI taxonomy): domain Eukaryota; kingdom Viridiplantae; phylum Streptophyta; class Magnoliopsida; order Lamiales; family Lentibulariaceae; genus Utricularia; species Utricularia reniformis. The sequence continues at coordinate 1,246,972 of RWGZ01001492.1, forward strand.
TTGCCTTAATTTTTTCTCTCCCGGCATTCCTCCCTCCGGTGTTGTCGTATTTTTGTTGGTAATCAAATCGAAAGGTCATCATCCCGTTGTTATCGCTCCCCCGGCTGGTGTTAGTACTTTTTGTAAAGTTTTTGAACTTTATTTGTGACACAAATTGATTATTTACGAAATTGGTTGTTACAGTTTGATTAGTTACGATACTAGTTGTGAATAATTGATTATGGTATTAGTTGTGAAGAATTGATTAGATACGATATTAGTTGTGACGATTTGATTTGTTACGATATTAGTTGTGAAGAATTGATTAGTGAATATATTATTGTGGCTAATTGATTAATTACTGTATTGTTTTTGACTAATTGATTGGTTGCTAAATTAATTGTTATGATTTGATTAGTTATGATATTAATTGTGAAGAATTGATTAGTTACGATATTATTTGTGAAGAATTGATTTGACTAATTGTTTCGTATTGATATATTTGTTTCTTACTTGAAGGTCATTGATCCATTTAGACATTTTAACATGTATCAGAATATTGATCCGTCCCAAATGGGGGATGTCGACTTTGGCAACTCTTGCAGAACCAGTATGCAGATCTACATCTTATGTCATTGGGATCCGAGAGCGAGTGGCATGTACCTAGTTGGAGACTTTGGTACGATAAAAATCGTCTGAAGAAATCATGTGCTGGGGGACGCCGCCGTACAACTAGGATATTGAATGAGATGACACACAAAATGATGACGGAGTTGGTAATTGGACTTTAATTAAGCTATTGCATTATTTTTTATTAAATTATTAGGATGACATTAAATTAAATTAGCCCAATGTATTTTTTCGAGAATGAAAATATGACATTGCTAAAACTAGGCATGTTCAATAGATTTAAATATTTATGCGGATCTGATCGGTCGACAAAAAATCCGATCTGATTCTTATTACTCCAAATCTAAATCGATGTGTATATTACTCCAAAGTCTCATTAGAAATTGAACTTCTTATTACTCGAAATATTTAATTAAATATAGATTTATTTTATTTTTATAATGATCATGTCAAACCCTTTATAAACATGCCTTCAAACGAAAATGAGTTCACAAACTTAAAAAACACAAATATCTTAAACAACGTCAATAAATCAACGTCTTCTACGACCTTCGAACTCACGGTGTCCAAGATGTCCACTGGTGCCACAAGCACGTCTGATACGATTACGCTTTCCCCGTCGTTCACCCCCCACCTACTCCGGTGACTCATCTCGGAGTCTAATCACATTCTCTTCATATTCGCCTTCCGAGTCCATAGCCGACTGCATATTTCTCGAGCCGATCGGGGATATATCGTTATGCTTATGTGTCTGGTGTGAGGAACTAGCTCAACGGGTAGGTTGGAAACTAACACCAAGTGGTGGGGTCTATTGCATCGGTTGGTAGAAGGACCACATCATGGTCATTTGTTCCGGCGTAAGGGAGGGATGAGGCGTCTGAACTGGAGGGACCAGACAACCAAATGTAGAGGGCACATTGGAATTATCGGTGGGCAGATCTCGAGCACATGTCTCACTCCTAGGTTGCCCACCATATAAGTACTCATATAAGTTCTTTGAATCAGTTGTCATTTGAACCGCTGCAGAACGAGGATCACGTTCTACAGTTTAAGATAGTACTTCGAGCTGAGTTGTCTATTAACCAAATATGAAAATGAAATTAGAAGTATTTAAGTAAACGCACATACTAGACCATAATACATCATACAATACTGGTTGTGCTACCTCTCCACGCCAACTTGAATGATCTGAACTACTGGTACCGAGGATTAGCACTGATATCCTATGGTGTCATGTGAAGTAATCATCATCCGATGACTGATCGTCTCGTGGATCATAAAGAGACTCAAATCGGGATGTCCAATGATTCATATTGTCACTATGAATTACCTCTCATGAATGTCCCGTTTCTTTCCAATGCTTATGAGTGACATCGTAACAACAATTCATTGGTCTTGGAATGCAGAACGAATATCCAAGTTGCTTTCGAATTCAATCGATGTTATGAAGTTCCACAACCCCAAAAAAGAGCATCGGCCCGGTATAGGTCCACAAAGCCTGAGTATCATGATTAAAATCTGCCATTGGGAATCGAATGTATGGCTTCCAAGTAAACTAACAATATCAAAATTGATGTTAGTAATGATATTTTGTTAAACCAATCAAATAAACATAAAGTCTTACCCTAATGTGACCTATTAAATCTAGCAAATCACGACATATTCGCAATTGATGTCTTGGTACTTGAGTCAGTATCATCATCGTAACGTACCTACGAAATCAACAAACAATAGAGTAATTATCATATGATGATTGCTATATAAACCAATATTAGCAAAGGAAAGAGACTTTTTCGCACTTATAGCCAAACACCATCCACACGTCCGCTCATATTCGTCGTTATGAAATCTATGCCCTTCTTCATGACATATGCTAGATATTCGACTATAAACTCAAATCTATAGCAAAAAAATTAAATTAGATTCACTGAACAAATGTAATATGTGCATATCAGAGTTAACCAAAATAATACATGACTTCAAATACCATAAACAGACGCATATGGTCTCCAAGCGATCGACGTCTCATCGCATCTTCACATAGACATCGATACAACCATCCTAAAACAGATGATTCTCAACTTATTTGGGAGATTTCATCATCATCCGTTAATAGGTCTAATAACATTAATATACCCCTGATCACCGTGCATATCTGGAAATAAGATATTGCATACTAGTAACGCGGTAATCGCACGAGCATAACTGTGGCAAATAAATCATTACTCAAAGTTAATTAATCTTATCTGTAAATATAATATAAAATATATTACCTCAAGACGTCATCATCTGCAGAATTCATATTCACTGCATTTGCAGCTTGAACAACGTATTTCCCTAATAAATTTTAAATCTTGGTGATTTAAAATTTTTTGAAATGGTTGCTAGTACCTAATCAAATTATCGATGCTTTATGTCTTTAGAAGAAGAGCAAAGATATTACCTAATCAAATATGATCTTTTTCTTATCATAATGATGGTTAAGGAAAATATTATGCACCGTAAAAAAATTATCTCTATTCGCTTGTTGTTATTTCAACAGCATTTGTTTCTTAAGGGCCAACGTGCTTTGTTGTAGTTGGATTCATATGATAAGTTTTTGATAGAATATTTATCTTTTTAGTTCCTATTTTGCTTTAGAAGACTTCCTTTGCAACTTTTCTATGAAAAACTAGCTTTTAGATGACGCGAAAAACGGGATAATTCAAAGTTTGTTCATATTCAACAATGACAATTTTAATGATCTTCGAAATATGCAATATTTCGAAGACACTGATCACGTACGTTGTCTCCACCGGTTGCTGCTCGAACATCCCTCCGAGGTACATTGGTTTCTTTTATCTTATACTTTATATACTACGTATATTCCCAATGAAATTGATGTTCTTGATAAGAATTGAAACAAATTTTGATCAAATCTATGAATACATATTATTGAAGTTGGTCGTTTTTCGTAGGTTCAACAACAAGATGACCTTGATCCCAATCGTCTTCGAAATATGCAATATCTTAACATAGAGTACATAAAATTTCTCAAAATTAGATACGGGATTGAGAATAAAATATAAAAAAAATTACGTGGAGCCCGAGTACTAGGAGAAAATTACGGATCACCTCATAGTCAACCAACTTTCACGAAAAATCCAAAGTTTACAGCCAAGATAACTATCGAGTTTTTGTACAACTCAAACCAAAACAATAAACATAAAGTTAAACGGTAACCTTGCAAACTTATGCTCCCGTGCCCCCATTGTTGTTCTTTGATAGATATTATGAGATGATGATACCTCATTAAAGTTGTTGACAATATATTTCATAATGTTTGCAGTGGTATTTAGTTTGTTTGGTTTAGCTTTTTAAAATTGCGGTGTGGTGAGATGTGGTGAAGTGTGATGAGATATGATGGTCGTGAATTTTTAAGTATGTTTGGTAAAATTGCGGTATTATAATCGTGATTTATATAAAAATACTAATATACCCTTATACATATAATAATAATAATAAATATAATTATATTATAATTAATAGAAGTAAGGATAAATGAGTCTTTTCCAAAATAACGATGAAACCGCATCTAGTTTTAACAGTTGTGATGATATCGTAATTTTTTAATGATTATCACATCGCAATTAAGCTTGTGTTTTGCGTGCATTAAAAAAATCACGATTGGACATCTCATCGCGCTTTAATCGTAGTAACAAACAAACATATTAATGTATCCCAATGTTTGTTTTATGATTTTGTGAACTTGATGAATACTACGATCAGCCCAACAGCTTTTCATCAACTTGGGCCGTAGAATATAAAAGCCCAAATATAAATATATAACATTTTGGCCCAACAAAAAAAGCATCATCAATATGTGTTAAACGAATTCTTCTACATAAACGCTAAATTCATGTTGGATTTTCCGATTCTCATTATACACATATTTCACACTGAGTCTATTTTTTTTATTTAAATTTATTGTTATTTACATGTGTTATTATAGTTTTTTCAATGTTTAAAAAACTAACGGTATATCGGTAATATTGGAGGTATATTATAGTCTATACCAACAATATTTGGTTTAAACATTGATTATCGTCTTAATTTATTATTTTGTATAATATGATTAGATAAAATCATAATTTTATTTATTGTTAATTATAAAACAAACACGTCTTTTTTGCCAAAGCACTAGAGTCGATGTGGCTCATATGCAAATTCTACTCGGACACGTCTCCAACATGCATATGTGGCATGTTGATAAAAAACACTATGTATTTTTATTATTTATATTTCACTATATATTGTAATTCTATTTGAAAATTAATGTGTAGTTTGCAAAACTTCATATTTCAATATGATTTCCGTAGTTTTTCGGATTGGTGATACCACATGTTGACGGTCTGACTAATAGGGATGTGCGTGGATCGGGTAACCGACCCGATCATCATTTTTTGATCCGATCCGATGGATACGGATCGGAAAAATGATGATCCGAAACCGATCCGCAATAGTATATCGTTTTGTAAATCGGTTTACGGATCGATTTGCGGACACCCTAATATTTATTTTTTTTAATTATAATTGATTATAAGAAATTAACACTAATCACAAAAAAACGTATGTTCGTAATTTTCAAACATGCATAAAGTAAAACTTGAATTCAATATAATAATTAAATTAAAAAAAATGCTTGTAAATAATTAATTATGTTTTTATTCTAAATGCAGGAATCTGCAAAAAATAAACATAATTCACTTAGATATTCGTAATTATAACCTATACAAATAAAATCAATTGTAAAATTAATTATGTTTTAAATGATAATATAAAATATCCGAAGAATTATCTAGCTTATTAGAAAATATGAATATTAAAAATCAATCTTCATGTTGATTACTTGATATTTTTAGATATCCATTATTTCTACAAAAAAAAATTAATATTAACAATAAAAAACAAATATATCACCAATTGATAAATATATATATATATATATTTGTTTCCAAGTCCTCTAATTCTTCTAGACATTCATCAACACGAAATAATGAAGAAATAATTTATAATAAGAAAAAAATGTATTACCATATATAACGTTTTAACTTTACAAAATTATAAAAAAATAGTATAATATAATATAGTAAAAGACGGATCATATATGAATTTTGAAAAACCGTATCCGATTCAAACCGCATCCGACCCGATCCGATTAAATATTTACAGTTCGAATAACCGAAAAATCGATTCGATTACCTCGGTGGTTCGGATCTTTGGATTTTCATAGACACACTTACTCACTGATCAAATTGGACGGTCAAAACCATGGCCTATTCTAGATCGGGTCCGATCCGATGAATAAAAGGATCCATTTTTAAAACCATGGTCCAAGGGAATCATTGTGATAAAGGCAAAGCGTCGGTGACGCGCAACTAGAGCGTTGGCTACCGGAGTTAGCCATGTGATGATGCTTTGCAATTAATGTAACCCATATTTGATTATCAATAAAATATATTTTTATTAATGGATTTTTATAAAATAGTCAAAGATAATAATCCCAAAATTTTAAAATTGAATGCAAATCTTTTGAAGTTTTATAATCGTTCATAAATAACTCTTGAGTGAAAACTAACAATTTTCGTCATTTTTTAAGTCAGTGTTTTGATAATTTATGTGTTATTTTTAAATTTTTCAATATTTTGAAAGATAGATATTTATCTTTTTAATGTTAATTATTCAAATATAAACTATGAATATATTTAAAACATTAATGAGTGGTGATGTATATGACATGATATTGACAACCTTAAAAAGTCTGGGGTCAATAACATGCATTATATCAAGAGGACTTTATATGCAATTTACAAACTTTGATGAGAACATCGTATTTATACTATTTTAAAGTTCGAGGTAAGATACAAACACTACTCTTTTATTAATATTAAATATTGACTCAACAAACATGGATAACTGGAAAAATCCATATAAACTGATATTTTTACTAACAATGTTTTTACATCCTTACCGGGAAATAATCAATCGAACATATAACTAATTGAACCATTTAATATTCGTTTATTTTGGTTACGGCTAATCGATTTCTTGTTCGGTTTTATTGCTTATTACTATTCATGAACCAGTTATAGCATAATCGATGTTTTAAAACCGGTGACGATCGATATACTGGATGAGATCAATGCACTGACATACCAGATATACATTGAATATGTGATAGATATGTACAGGAATAATAAAGTTTAAAAATTTTACAAAGTGCGTCTCTTTTTTAGTAAATTAAACAAGTTAAATTCGACCCGACTCGCTTAAAATAAGCAGATGTTGATATTAAACGGCTAATACACGTATATCCAAAATTTTTGGTATATTGGAAATTTAAACGAATTGGTATAATTACTCGGGTATATTTAACAAATTATTTTTAAAAATATAAATAGTATGAATAGTTTTGTTTGAAATTAAATGAGAGTTTTAAGTACAAATTTAACATACAAAGAAATAAAAATAAAACACTAATTCGTGAATTATTTCAAATTATCACGATAATAACAAAGAATAAATTTATAGAGAATAACGATGAAAATGATCTCTTATAAGAGTGTATATTATTACATTTATTAAATTGTCTTTTTATTTTTTTCGAGACGATAATTATTTTTTATAATATTATTATTGTAAATATCATTTTTTATATGCTAAATTGATAGCTAATCTTTTCTAATGTTAACATTCTTGCATTTTATTTTATAAACTAAATAGCGTAATAATTTGATAGAACAGAGTAACCATAAACTAAAACCATTAAATCGGGTTACTGATATGGATAAAACCCGTGGCTGGTTGATCTGGTTTTGGTTAAGCATAAACACAACTAAAAAATGTTGATTCCAACCGGCTAAAACCGATAAATCGATCGTATTCTCATCCCTGGTGGCATATCGTTCTCTAATTTAGATATATAATTTCCTTACAATTTAGTGTAAACCAAATTCAAAAGTATAAAATAAATGTTTAATTACTTTATTACACATTTATACCTACAATATTATTTCTTAATATTCAAGAATATTCTTCTATATAATGACTTTTAGTAGGAGAAAATTGCATAATTAGCCCCCCAACTTACGAGCAATGTAAAGAGCATACTCTCCAACTTACGAAATTGCAAGAATGACACCTAAAGTTATCATTATCGTTTGGTTTTAACCCCCGACATTCTAGGACTCGTTTTTAGTAAATTAAAAATCGTTTGAAAACTCATCACAAAGTACGCAAATAAGACACATTTGAAAAATTATCCAAAAATTACCCTTGATGTTTGAGAATTGTGCATGAAATATTATAAATTTACGAGTTCGTTAAAGTGACAATGATAGACGTTACTGTAAATTTTAGGTGTCTTATTTGTATTTAACTTAAGTTGTAGGGCTAAAAATACATATTTTAGCTTAAAAAATATACCAAATTTATAATTTTGTAACTTGAATGACATACTCTTTACACAGCCCATAAATTGGGGAGTCTTGGCAAACATCACCCCTTTTAGTAGAGTACAAAACACATTATATATAATATAAAAATTATTGTTTTATATAATCATTAAAATTACATTATTAGCACTCAATGCATTATATAATAAGTTTTAAGTTTCGATGCTTATGTAATATTAAAAAATATTATTTTATTTAATTAATAAAAATCGTAAAATACATAAAAATGCATATTTTTATAATTATATATAAATAAATACATTCATATGTTAGGGATACCCGAATAATTTGAGACGAACTCCATCAACGACCTAACTAATCTTTTTTCAATTTAAATATGAATATATTATTTATAATGTCATTATAAAAATGATTTATTTTCCACAATATTTTTCGTGTTACTAAACGAATCAAATTTTAGAATATTGATATTGTGTAAGTGTCTATCATACGAACCATATATTACTGAATATGTAAACATTGCTAATATCAATGTTTTAAATACCGTATTGGTCGGTATATCGAACAAGTTCATTAGATCGGTATACCGGATATGTTTCGTGTATACCAGATATGTAACGGATCCGTACCGGAAATATTAAAATAAATTAAATTAAAAAATATTCATATTTTATTTTTTTAATATAAAATCCGACTCAACCCGCTAAACCCGACCCGACCCGAAAATAATCGTACCGACCGGTATTTTACCAAAATACCAGCCGAAACCGGTACGCCCGAAATTTCTGGTATACCGGAAATTTAAAACACTGGCTAATATACATGTTCTATAAAATTTGATTAGTTAAAAATATGGAACACACTAAATAATATATATATATATATATACACATTTATAGGTAATTTACTCCATAAGATTAAAAATTAATCATAATACAAAGTTAAGCTACTTAATTTACTATGTCATTTGATAAATGATATAATTTATTAATATATAAAATTTGAAAAGTTAAAAATAAAATTTATACATTTCAAATATCACTATGCTCTATTATTTTCAATGGCTAAATAACATTTTTATTCACTAATATACAAGTTCATTATATTATGGTCATTAATAATAGAACAAGTACACGTGGTTCTAATCTAAGATGTTATATATAATAAAAATAATTGATTTAGTAAATTATTTAAATTACATTTATTCTATATAAGATATGCAAACGAACTAAAACTATATCGAACTTAAGTTTTATTTAATGATCGAGTGTGACTCTAATAGACAATGGTTAAAGCTCGGTAATTAAAAAAATTAAGATTTGAAGTGAAGTTTGATTCGAGTTGAAATTTAAAGTTTGAATTAATTAAAAATAATACATGTATTAATATATAGATACAATATAAATTAAATATTATAAAATCTATTATTTTATCATTATTGGCTAGTGAACCAATTCCATTAGTTAGAAATTTTGATATTAGGGATTCAAACCCGAACCACACTAGCCTCGGTTCAAAAAATAGAACTCGGACTCTAGCCTTGACCTACTCACTCAAATGATTTCAGAATCGGCTCTATTCGTTTAGACTTCTAATTCTATATTCATATATAAATGAAATAGAAAATTGCATAATTAACCCCCCTACTTACGAGTTGTGTAAAGAGCATCTCTTAAACTTACGAAATTACAAGAATGATACCTAAAGTTATCAATACCGTTTGTTTTTTACCTATAACATTTGCACCCAGTTTTCTGTAAGTTAAAAACCGTTTGAAAACTCATCACAATTGTCGAAAATAGGACCCGTTTGAAAAATTATACAAAAATTACTCTTAATGTTCGACAATTATGCATGAAATATTAAAAATTTACGAGTTCATTAAAGAGTCAATCATAAACGGTATTGGAAACTTGAGGTGTCTTATTTGCATTTAATTGAAGTTGGAGGGCTATAAATACGTATTTTTGATCAAAAAATGTATCATATTTATAATTTTGTAACTTGGAGGATATGCGTTTTACACACCTCATAAGTTGGGGAGTCGTGGTCAAACATCACCCATAAATGAAACGACTCCATTTTAATAATTTAATAAAAAGGGAGTAATATAACGCGCATTACGTTAATTTTGTTATGTATATATATTTAAAATCTAATGATTATATAAAATTGCAGACAAACATCTAATTAAGATTTAAATGTAGGCACAGACAGTTGTGGAAATTAAATTATTGAACGTTTTTAATTAAAATTAATTATATAAAGAGGAAGAATATGTCAGGTCAAGCTCAAATCCCTATGGAAATGTGAGTCACGTAACAGTTGCCTGATGAGCTGGTAAGCACGAGAACTGTTTCACCGTGTGGGATCCACATAAATCAACGTCTCTTATTCATTGCCACATGGAACATCCATTGGCTACGAAACCACCGACGATTTATGCCACGTATTTGGGACCCACTCCGCCGCAAACGCTATTTCCCGCTTCATATATTAGCATTAGTATTAATTTTATATTAATTCTATATTTAATTCCTAATGTAAAGTTTATTTATCAATTTTTGAAATTATATATTAAGCATATTAAATTTCAAAATTATTCAAGAATAAATATCGAGTAAATATTAGTGACTTTTGTCTTTTTTGTGTCCGTGGTTTTAACAATAAATATGTTATTTTAAAATTTTTTAAAATTTGTATATATAATCATTACATCTTTTTAAGGTTAAAATATCAAATTCAAACTATGTATTTAAAACATAAAATGAGTGTTAGAGTTAAATATAAATGTTTTGGAATTTCGGATGTCAACCATACAATTCTTAAACTTTGAATGAATATTTATTACAATTCTTAAAAATTAAAGGATAAACAACACATATTATATCAATTACGAGGATTTTGCATACAATTTAGTAACTCTAGGAGTACTGCAACAATTTTACACTATTTTCTCTGTGGGATCTTACAGACAAAATTGTCGGTAGCCAATTATTATAATTATAATAATGTTTAATTACAATTCAAATTATTGTAAGAAAAATTATTAATAATTTGATTTGCTAACAAAACAATAATTAATGCTACATGTGTAAAGTCTTCATGTCCTTCTTAGGGTTGCATCTACAGATTCTACCAATATAAATATTGCCATTATCATTTCGACAAAGATTTTTAAATAGCGATCTGTATTATTCTTTTATTAAATTATATTGTTTTTAAATGAAAATATAAGACACAATAAATATAAAGTTATGTAGCCATTTACTTTGCTTTTTTAATAAACAATTTAATGCAAAAATTAGGTGTGGAATATTCGCAGATTTAATAGGCTAAGGTAGCCACTCTAGTAAATCATTTTATTTCCCAATAATTATTCAAGTTGCACTAGACAATTATAACACAATATTGATTTATTTCAATTTTTAAGTGTTATTCATTTATTTATATGTTATATCGTTCACACTACGTTTTGTTCTATTTCTAAAATTTTGTTTTTGGTCATGTTCGTTTTCGAGATTGAATTTGTTCGTTTTGTTTTTGATTTTGTGTTCGAATCCGTTCATGTTCGTGTATAAATAATATAAAAGTAATCAAATATGAACACGCTAGTGTACGTTCGAATTTTTGAACCGAAAAATACAAATACGAATGATATTATTCGTACTTCTTAAGAATCTTAGCTACTACTTTACATACACTAATCGATCAATGGGTCGATTTTCATGTAAATAATTCATTAATCGAAAGAACCAGTTATTCACAAAAAAATGATTTTATTCGTATAAGGATGAACCCATAAAAACATACTATCCGATTCTATAATTCGATATCATAAGTCATCAAATAAAACACCGATACCGTCAAATTTTCACATATCGATCAATATACATGAGTATAACCAATATCTCAACAATATTTTCACACAGTTCCCGAATTACATACCCGACTTTACCAAAACCAAATTTTATTTTATTTTTATAATATCAAACTCGAAAAACCCCGAAATTAACCATAATATCTGATATCGTACGATATAGAAAAAATAATGATACTATCCCAACAAGATTATCGATCGATATTAAAACATAGTAGTGTTGTTTAGAAAGGCAGTGCACCGTTCGGTGATGTCAACTTGTCATAGTTTTATTCTATTTTAACCAAAAATCATTATTAATTACATTCGTGTAACCGCAGAAAACTACGATAAACTCACAATTCATTTAACTCAACGGTGACCTGAACGCACTTGTGAAATGCTCATTTTACCCTTCATAAATTAAGAAATGATACACAATTAATTAAAAGTAAATGCAAAATAATCATTTTATGATATTATAATCATGCACCACTGTTTCAAATTTTTTTTTTTAAATCACGATTAACCAACTTCATAGCACAGTTTAATTATCTCACCTCAGATCACCCCAAATATTTGTCTGATCTGGTTTCAAAGGTGACAATTATTTTATTTCACCCTCTCAATACTAAAAACAGAGAGGATTGAGATAAAGTAAAGCTTGCAATGAAGCAAAAGCCTTCACCTACCAGAACAAATACACATTACACTCTCTAGTTTCTTCTTTTAACCCGTTTCTTTATCTTCTGCATTATCACGCTCTCATTTTGAGTCCATTACAAGCAAAGAATACCTCTTTCTCTCCTTTTTTCTCTCTTCCTCATTCACTCTCAAGGTTCGTATTGCTGTTCGATTTTCACAACAAAACTTCAAAATAACGTTTCTCTATGGCGATTCGTGTGATTTTTTCTTACATTTTGTCTGTGTTTTTGTCTGTGGAAAATTTGAAATCTTTTACATTTAATTTCTCTGTCTTTTTGCACAACTGACAAAATCCCATAAAAGTACCGTAAATAGTTTACAGAAGCATCTTCTTCTTCGTGTTATCTTTCTCTCTTTACAGTGATTTTCTACTCACCGGAAATGGAACCAGATTTCGTTGAAGAGATTGACTGTAATAGCTTGTTTGATCAAATTGATGACTTGATTAAATTCCCATCTGACGGCGACTCCGGTGGCTATTTCTCCGGTTCCGGCGACTCCAACAATGTTCTCAGTAACTGGAATGACTCATTGCCCAACTCCGGTAACCTTTTCTCCGGCGACCTCGTAACTGAGCTTTCTGTTCCGGTGAGCATCTTAAACTTTCATTTGACGATTTTTTGTTGCTAATATTTCAATCATGTTCTTTTTCTCTTTAGTATGAAGATATCGTTCACCTCGAATGGCTTTCGGCTTTCGTTGAGGATTCGTTTTCAACTGCAAAGGATTTGTCATTGGAACAGTTCCAAACTTCAAGCCCTGTATCAGTTTTAGAGTGCATTTCTGTTCAGAAAACCAGTCCGAACCACAACGGAACTCAACGAGCAAGAAGCAAACGTCCCCGGCCGACGACATTCAATCCGAGAGCCGGGATTCAGCTAATCGAAACCCCTCGATCATTCGTTATGGGATCGGATAATTCCCCTGTTTCAGATGATAACAACATAGTAAAGCCAAATTCAGCTCAAGATCACAAGAAGAAACTCAAGATATCTACTGCAAAAGNATTCCGAGGCGATATGACCTCTCCCTTGGCACTTGAAACACCGAATGTCTCTATTTCTTGATGAACTTAGAGGCGTGAATTCCCTATCTTTTTGCAAAGAACTAGCAACCCTTCCTTTCGAGGTTTCGGGTTTGTGATTATGATCATTCCTTTCTTGTTTATTCCAATCTTTCTTCCATGTGTTGTTAAATGGAGGCATCCTCTCTGATCGAGATGAAGCCTTCTGCCGGAGTTGATTCTCAACTTTAATCGCCATACGAAGCATGTCATCCATCTCAACATAATGTTGCAATTCAACTACTCCAGCAATTGATCTATTAAGGCCTCGCAAAAATCTCGCCATCGTAGCTTCTCTATCTTCCTCAACATGTGCTCTAATCATGAGAACTTCCATTTCCGTATGATATTGTTCAACTAATTTTGAGCCTTGGATTAACCCTTGCAACTTATTATGCAATTCCCTACGGTAGTGAAATGGAACAAATCTTTTCCTCATAATAATCTTCATTTCTTCCCAAGTCTCAATTGGCCTTTCATGATCTCTTCGCCTCATCGAAACCAATTTATCCCACCATATAATAGCATAGTCAGTAAACTCAAGAACAGCAAGTTTAACTTTCTTCAATTCATTATAATTTTTGCAATCAAAAACATGTTCAACTCTAGCCTCCCATTCCAAGTAAAGATCTGGGTCGTTTTTTCCTTGAAATGACGGTATCTTCATCTTGATGTCATCTACATCATTTTCGAAATTCTCTCTTCTGAGATTCCCACTAGTGTGCGGATCCCTCGCATTGCTTTGATCACTAAATTCTCCATTTATCTCATCATCAGAATGTGTAGTCGTCCGATCTCTTCTTGTATTTTGGAACGACACTCTCCCATTATGTTTGAGTTCATCTATCAAGTGAGCTTGGTCTTCTAATCGGTTACTTAATCGTCGGAACTCTTGTTGCATTGCCTTCATCATATACTTCATATCCACTTCTTCTTCATCAACAATATCTTTATCCTTTGAAGTTGACATCACTACCTAAGAAAAAATAATAAAAAGAAAAATTCTAAAAGTTTTTTTTTTTTCCACTCTCTTTTTGGCTTTTTTTTTAAATAAACTCTCTTTGCCTTTTTCCACTCATGTTCCAATCTAGGGTTCTTATCGAACTATTCGAACATAACCAATGAATTCAAATGGATGTGGCAAAAGGTGGTAAAAAAAGGATGGTTTTTTTTATTGCAAAAAGAATGAGTTTTTTTTGTTTTTCTTTGGCAAAAAGAACGGTGTTTTTTGCAAAAAGAAAGGTTTTTTTTGTTAAAAGGTATATAGGTTAGGAAATAAACTAGAATGGACGGGGTAATAAAAGAACAACATACTCTTTTTTTTCCTATTTTTTTTGTATCTTTTTTAGTACTACTCTTTTTTCTTGAATTTTTTTTTTGTAATTTTTCTCTATTTTTTTAGAATTTATTTTTTGTATTTTTTTTTTAATTTTTTTTTTTCTGTAGCTTTTTTTTTTTCGAGGTTTTTTTTTTTTTTTCGTTTTTTTTTTTTTTGTGAATCAATAGGATTCTAAAGAAAGAAAATTTCTTTCTTTAAATCCATCAATTCTGAAAGAAATAAAAAAAAAGAACAAGTTCGTGTTTCCTAGGCTTCGATACCACTTGATGTGACCCCCAAAATTAATCAACCCGTAACCCACACCTTGATGTGACCCCCAAAGTTAGATAACCCGTAACCCACAAAATATATGTAATAAAAGTAAGAAACATAAAATTGTACTCAAATAAAAAGAAGGATAAAGGTGCCACACTCACAGAACATAGAAGGAATTGGGAGTGATAAACCAGGTGAACGCCACAATATAAATCTTGATAAGTTCGGAATAGTTCATCAAAGAACCTAAGGAGGAACCCTCACACATAATCAATCAAAAGTCCCCTAATTAGTGTCTTAGAGGCTTATTTATAACAAAACCTAATAAAAGAAACTAATTTGACCTAATGGGTCTTATTGACGGCCCAACTTTAGACCTTATATAAATTGAGCCTTAATTGAACTAAGCTTAATAAAATTAACCATCTTGATAGGCTCCATTAATCCATCATCATTTAGGCATCCAATTTCTTCACTGCATGTATAACTAATTAAGTCTCCGATTGTCTCTTGCATATTGTTACTCCTGGAACGTGTCATGGGGCCGCTTGAAATACGGAGTGGTTCAGTTGGTTTCAGATATGTGGTCGAATCCTTATTGCTTGTTTCATCAGTGAGGCCCGATAACAGTTGGGCCAACTTAAGTAATCAAAACGAACATTTACAGCCCAATTACACCTTTAGGAAGAGCGGCCCGATGTTCAACACAGAGGACCGAAGATAACCTTAGTAAAAATAAGCGTTATCTGCCAGCTGGCTCCGTGGATCGGTCCGAACGGTTACGAAACGGTTACAGGCTCACGCGTTCCACGCTTCGGGCCCTGTCACGTTTATCATGCTTCGGGCCCGATCACGCAGATCACGCATCGGTCCCAGCCTCGTTTTACATCCTGCGATAACAAACTCTAACAAACTTGTCAGAGGTGGTTACAGGACGTGGATTACACTCGCCGGCAACTCTATAAATACAGGGCAAGACGAAGGAAAAGAGAGGACCCTTTGGATGCAGAAGAACAGGCTGTTACGCTGCCGAATTCTTCTTGCTTTCTTTACCTCGTCATTTTCATTAACCTGTTTGTATAAACTTTGATTCATCTCTTTAGTGAGCAGGCTAAGAGCATAATCAGCTCTTAGTCGAGTGGTTTTCACCCCAATTCACGGGGTTTCCACTATAAATTGTCGTGTATTTACTTTGATTTTCTAGCTTTCGATCGTCTTCATAATTTAAAGAAATCAGAACCGAGTTCGTTATTTGAACGAACCGGACGACTGTTGGTAACCCCTAAAAAGGGACCATAACAGTTTGGCGCCGTCCGTGGGGACGATTTTTTCTAATCATATTTGAATTCTCTTCCTGGGATAGGATAATCAAAGGCATGACAACTGCAACTCCGACGAACGATAGTGACGTGCTTCCTGACAGTCTTCCAGCACCAACATTCACATTACAGGATTTGGAGGCTGTCGTAAGGAAGGTGGTAGTGGAAATTACGATGGAGAAAAGTGGAGCGGAACCACCGGCTTTCTCAAGCCCTGTTCCCAGAAACAGAGGATATGAAAGTGATCCCGACGAACACAGCGCTGATGAGGAAGAAGCCTTCAGGCGTGGCGTCAACACAAGGAGGCCTAGATATCGATCTACTCCTCCTCCTCCAGCTAGAGCTCTAACTCCCGCTCCTGGAAATGACCAGGAGCAGATGCAGCGACGGATAGATGAGCTCACCAGGGAGCTGAAGAGTGTGCGTGCGCTGAGGGATTGCGAACGGAATTTGGGACGCAATCCTGGCTTATTTAACAGGGCCATGGAGACCCCTATCAGGCGAAGTAAGGATGACGATTGGTGGCATAATTTACATGCTGTCCAAGCGTCATCCTAGCAATCTGAAGGCGTATCAGCCGCCTTGGGAGATTTGATGCTCCCCTTTTCAGAAGAAATCTGGGCAGCGGTCCCAGATCGACATTATCGCAACCCCGAGGGGTTGCCGACATTCCAAGGCGATGGCGATCCTATTGATCACGTCGCTGATTTTGAGTAACGTATGGGAACGGTTCGGGCCTCGGACTCACTGAAGTGCCGCATCTTTGCTGCAGGATTACAAGGCGATGCCCGAACCTGGTTCAAAAATCTGCCGGCCCGATCCATACAGTCGTATGGTGGGTTTATTTTGGCTTTCTCTGAGCAGTTCGCTCCAAATGTAGGACCGCCCCGAAGCCGGCAGGAACTATACCAGCTAAAATATATTCCGGCGAAAATGAGTCTTCGGTCCTTTATGGAGAAATTCAACAGGACCGCCTGAGGAATCAAGCTTGAGCTTCGGGATAAAATTGATATTCTACCTCAGGTCATAGGACCGTACGGCCTGTCGGCCAGTTTGGTGAAGAGCGCACCATCTACCTTGGGGAAACTGCTTCAAAAAATCAACAAATATATTAAGGTAGATGAAGCGCTGGGGCTAGGTTATCGGAAGCCTAGCGGGAATTCCGAGCCCGCAGGTGATCATCGGGTTTCCTACCCGAAGAAACAGTCGCGAGAAGTAGCGGCTGTAAATGAAAAAGATGTCCCCCCGAAGAAGGAGGACAACCGGATGTATTGCGAGCTTCATCATAAACGCGATCATCCAACCTTGAAGTGCCCGTTGCTGAAAGAGAAGGTGGAAGCAATGGGTAAAGAAAAGCCCGACCAAAACGTTCAGAAGGGCAAAAGAGCGGAATCCCCCCGAAGGGGCCATTAAGGTGACGATCGTCACAGGCCAAGGGGAAGAGATAATCGGCGACAGCCCCGAAACTACAACGATCGGACGGAAGACCGAAGGTCTCCTCCGCCAGAGCAGGAAAGAGGCCAACACGGTCGTGAGAACCGTGGTCAGGGCCGTAGAAGAAGATGGCGGGGCCGTAGCGGCAGAGCCCCGCAGAACGAAGGGGGGAGACAGGAGCATGCTGCTCCCCCACCTGCTGAAAATGGTGCGCAACCTCCTCGAAATGAGGCGGCACCTAGAGAAGTGGCCGGAGATATTTATGTTATCTCCGGCGGTTTGAGAATAAATGAGTCGGTCCGGGACCGAAAGAGAACGGCGCGCGGAGACTCTCCTGAAAGCTCCGAATCTGTGGCGCTGGTAAAGTATGACCCCATGGATCGGTCCTCCGTCTTCAGAGAGGATATCACCTTCACCCCGAATGATCGGGAGGGGATCATTGATCCCTGTGATGACCCCCTCACCATTACGGGGTCATCGGGAATCGTCGTGTCCACAGAATCCTGGTGGACACTGGGGCTTCGTGCAATCTGATGAAGCGCGAAGTCGCCTAAATGATGGGAGCAGTCGCTCATGATCTGCCAATCGCCAACATAACTCTTTGGTCGTTCGACCAAAGAAGTGTTATTCCTTGTGGGAAGATGTTATTTCCCGTTACCCTTGGAGAGCCATCCAAGGACCAATCCGAAGATTTGGAATTCATTATCGTTGAAGTCGACTTGGCTTACAACGCCATTATTGGACGGACCGGCCTAAGCAAGTTCGAGGCGGTCCCTTCTACTTATCATATGATACTCAAGTTCCCCTCCATCCATGGAATTATTTCTTTTAAGGGAAACCAGAAAGTAGCTAGACAATGCTACTTGAGCTCGTGCCGAACGTGTGCACCGATGAAGAAAGCTCGGGTGGATTTGCTGGAAGAGCTTGCGCACCCGAGGCAAGCGATGGAACCCATAGGGTTCAAACTGATTAATCTGGTTGAGGATGACTCAACCAAGACAACTCGCATCGGGGCTCATTTAGCCCCCGACTTCGAAAGAGAACTGATCCACTTGCTGAGAAGCCACGTGGATATATTTGCCCGGACCCCGGATGATGTACCGGGGATTGACCGATCCGATAGTGAACATCGGATCAATACTGAGCCCAGAACGAAGCCTGTCAGGCAGAAAAGGAGACGTTACTCTCCTGAAAAAATTGAGATCATCCGGGCCGAAGTGAACAAGTTATTGTGGTCGGGATTTATCCCAGAAATCCACTATACTGAATGTGTAACGACCGTAATTTGGGCCTAGTTGTTTTGTTAAAAACATGATAATTAAAACGGAAATATTCGAAAGCAATTTAAAACATAGTTCAAAACATTAAAGTACGACTGCATAATTTAGATGTTCTCCTAAGGACCGGACTCTATCACTGGACAACCGACGACCTCCTTCCCCATCCCTATCATATCTCACCTGCGTCACCTACAAAATCTGTAAAGCGGTCACAATCTATTAAAGGAAACTTCACACACACTACACATTATCTTTCTTACTTCTTA
>RWGZ01001492.1:1266647-1278640 GCA_009725065.1 Utricularia reniformis
TATTTCTAATAGAATGATGGACCGATCTTGGGGTTGTGTAAACTTAGGACGAATCTGGACTGGTGACCGAAGCTTCTTGTCCGCAAGGTTCCCAAGTTGCAGTGACCGCTCTGACGAGTCAGATGCTCCTGCACTTGCCCAGCCCCATGGATGAGTTGTGATTCTCCCAGAACTCATTACGAACTAAGATATTCCCTCCAACGGCATTCAGTCTTTAGAGATGGCCTTTTGTACCTGCGAAATCTGCCACAACGAAAGGAATGATAGTCAGCATATCAAAACATAAGATCGGTCCTCACTTAAGACGTTTTATGAGCCAAGCTTAACCGGTAAAACCTAAGGGACTTTAATAGAACCAAGGTTCGGCGAAAGCCTACAAAAACTCATAACTAACGCAAACCACGCCTACTCAATTACGTAATGATTCCAAGGACGGAATAAGAGTGACCCATACACCATGTAAAACGACCGACCCAATCAAATTTGACATAAATAAACTACATACAACGTCTGGGACCGATGGTTGACAACCTATAAGTGTCCCGGATCTTATACTTGTTAGTTTATTCTGAAGTTAAGATGAACTACTTCGTTGATCTTGAAACTTATTAGTTTATTCCGAAGTTGGTTATATCAATCCATTCTGATAATTAAAACAGCTAAAGCTGAAAGAAAAGGGAGGAAAAATTTTACATGAATCAAAGGGATGGCAGATACAAAGTAATTCCTAACTAATCTGCTCCTCCTCTTGATCCTCAGCTTCGGGCCCCTGGGGTTCGGGCTGTTCGGCGAGTCGTTTCAACTCTTCTTCTTGATCAGCCACCTTCTGGTTGACCACTTTCTCCATCTCTTCAAAGAGATAAAAGAAAGGATCCTCCTCCAGTACAGGCTCTTCCAAAGTTGGAATAACCTGAAACTTGCCATCTTTCTCTAGTAGCTCGATCATCTTCCATCGCTCGTCCGAAGGGGAAAGCCCGAACGTCTGGATAACCTGCTCTCGCATGTTGTCCAGATACTTCGCAGTGTAAACCCCGTGTATGTTGTCCACTAAAGCGAACAGCAACGGGGACTGAGCAAACCCCAAGACCGCCTCCGAACAGAACCTTCAGACGAAGTGCTGGCTCTCGTCAACTCCTCATCCAAGGCCGCTTTTTCCTCTTGGGCCCGAAGGAGAAGCTCGTTCAGTTTGTTCCTCTTCTCCTGGGCCCGACCTTGGACTTGGTTAATTTCCTCATCTTTGGCCAGCAGCTGAGCCTCCAGGTCGTTTATTCGTCCCTGAGCTACTGCCCCCACCTTCTCTAGCTCAGTGACTTTATCGGCTAAGAGCGAGACCTCCGTCCCGGCTCTTAGCAGCTCATTATCCTATCGGTCACGGTCCTCCCGTACCGTGACCAATTCCCCGTGCTTGATCTCAACTTGCCTCTTCGCAAGGTCAAGTTGCTCTTGGACTTTTTGGGATACAACGCCATCACCTTGGTATTTATCCATAGTGATGGCCGTTGTGAAAGCTTTCCTCAACATCTGCAAAACACAATACATGGTTAAGGATAAAGCTTCGGGCCTCCAAGTTAACTAAGAATTACCTTAGATGTGAGGTCAAGATAGCTTTCCATGATATCTTCTGTAGAGACGTCCGCTTGGACGTTATCTGGATTCTGCTCCCCAAAAAGGCGGAAGTCCTTCACAAAGGCACTCCGCCAGGAGGACAACTTCCTCCCCTTGCTGAACCTGCTCAGCAGATCCAAAGCAGCTCCCCAATCGGAGTTGGTCTTCGGGCCCTGCCCAGGTTCCTTCAAAACGATCCCCTTGTTGGGGACCGGAGAGGACCTCCCTTCTTCAGCCTCTTCAGCTCCTGCGGAGGCTCGGCTTCGGCCACCCTCTTCCCTTTTCCCAAGGGGACCGGCGGCAGGGAGACGTTCGGCTTAAGCGGAGGACCGGGGAGAACCTTCTCCACGGGAACGGCTCCCTGCAGCAACAAAGTGATAGTTTTAGCGTTAATAAAGGAACTATTACCGATTTGATAAAGGCTGGATAAGCTCAAAGAACGAATCCGAGCCTTTATCACCTCCTCTACAACTCCAAATACCCGAAAGGCAGGCCCCTCTCCGCTTGAGGACTGCCCGGTGCAGCGAAGGGTCAATGTGCCCTTGCTGGTTGTTTGGACTGGGGGGTTCCCTGACCCCGAAGGGACCACCGTGCCCCCCGTTGCCGATTCACTGGCTTCGGCGCTGCCCGATGCTTCCCTTTGTCCCTCAGAGGGACGGACCGAAGTAGCTGCCATGCGTTTAAAACGGGCGCTCGGCATCGTCTCAGTTGAATCTGCAAAGCGGATACATAAGGATCAGGATTAAGTAAAACACAAGTATTATCTCATACCTAATCCTTCTGATGGATCTGAATCTGAGCTAGAAGATAAAACCCCCTTCGGGGCTGGGGCTCTGGTCCTACCCGCAACACCAATGTCTATTAATCTTCTCTCCCGAAGCAGATCTATTCGCTTAAGGCGTGCTTCGGGAGTGGGGAACAACGCAAGAGTATTTGCGGTGTCCGTGCGAGAGGGGTTGAACCTGCTTCGGTCCAATTGCCCTATGCGTGGGTGTGTTATGCGTGGCCATACTTTCAACAGATCCTCTTGCGGAACTGTCTTCCACACATAACAAACCTCCCACGCATGGAGGGACTCCTCCTAATCTACAATGGCGCACTCCTTGGTGCGCACCGCTATATAGTATAACTTACGACACCCCAACAGACCTTTCCCCTTTCGGGACCCAACCAAGACCAGATTAAAGAAATGTTCTAAGGTTGGGGCCCGACGCTGTTGGTGACAATAAAAGATAAACACAATAATATATACATAACTGCCCGGGAATAACGCAAAAGTGGGGCAGTAGATCTCCATAAGCACGGCCGCTACAAAAGGGTGTAGCGGAAAACGAAGCCCGCACCTTAAAGAGGTGTAGCTTACTGGAATAGCGGACACCGGCACATTCATCTCCGCCGGAAGGAAACAGGGAACATCTTCCCGACCCTTCCAAATAGAGTAATGCGCCGGGATTGAAAAGCTAGACCTAAATTCCTCAATGTCTAACTCAGACATAGAGGGATAACGCATTTTATGAGGAGCCATAAGCGGTTACCTTAGAAAAAAAAGAGGATTGAGAGGCGGTTTGGCGAAACAGTGGTTGAAGGTACAGAGCTTGACTGCAAGTTTTCTAACGAGAATGACGATGAGAATAAACTGTGCCCAGAACCCCGATTTAAATATTAATCTCCCAACCAATGGTGTGCTGCCACGTAACACTGTCCACAACTATGACAGTACGGACTGTACTCATCACGCCTTTTGAACTTTCGAATATGAAGAGGCGCGATCTAAGATATTAATATTTAAAGAATATCAAGGGTAAAAAGATAATTTAAACCGATGTTAGTAAATTTTAAGCATAATCTGCCCCTGCTCTAAGGCAAAGATCGGTCCCCTGGACTCTCACTATCTATCGGTACGGTCCCCTGTTCTCATGAATGTATAAACATCATGTTATCGGCCTTGTATCACCTCTGCGATTGGCAATCAAGCCCGAGGGGCTAGTGATGAGAACTCTAGGACCGGATACCCTGTAATGGGTGAGGCCCGATAACAGTTGGGCCAACTTAAGTAATCAAAACGAACATTTACAGCCCAATTACACCTTTAGGAAGAGCGGCCCGATGTTCAACACAGAGGACCGAAGATAACCTTAGTAAAAATAAGCGTTATCTGCCAGCTGGCTCCGTGGATCGGTCCGAATGGTTACGAAATGGTTACAGGCTCACGCGTTCCACGCTTCGGGCCCTGTCACGTTTATCATGCTTCGGGCCCGATCACGCAGATCACGCATCGGTCCCAGCCTCGTTTTACATCCTGCGATAACAACCTCTAACAAACTTGTCAGAGGCGGTTACAGGACGTGGATTACACTCGCCGGCAACTCTATAAATACAGGCAAGACCAAGGAAAAGAGAGGACCCTTTGGATGCAGAAGAACAGGCTGTTACGCTGCCGAATTCTTCTTGCTTTCTTTACCTCGTCATTTTCATTAACCTGTTTGTATAAACTTTGATTCATTTCTTTAGTGAGCAGGCTAAGAGCATAATCAGCTCTTAGTCGAGTGGTTTTCACCCCAATTCATGGGTGTAACGACCGTAATTTGGGCCTAGTTGTTTTGTTAAAACATGATACTTAAAACGGAAATATTCGAAAGCAATTTAAAACATAGTTCAAAACATTAAGGTACGACTGCATAATTTAGAGTGTTCTCCGAAGGACTGGACTCTATCACCGGACAACCGACGACCTCCTTCCCGTGTCCCTATCATATCTCACCTGCGTCACCTACAAAATCTGTAAAGCGGTCACAATCTATTAAAGGATACTTCACACACACTACACATTATCTTTCATACTTCTTAGGTACATCATACACACACACACGAACCATTTCACTTAACCGTTTTCTTATTTCCCTCTTGGTACATCATACACACACACACGAACCATTTCACTTAACCGTTTTCTTATTTCCCTCTTGTTACATCATACACACACACACGAACCATTTCACTTAACCGTTTTCTTATTTCCCTCTTCTTTTACCCTTATCATTTCCATCATTCATTAACTTTTCTGTTGCCGAGATTAACATGCTCGGTGCATGTCCCGCCCAAGCCAACGGTTAGCTGTTGGATGACTCGGCGGGCCATATGCATCCCTTCCCCGGGTGGGTACTTAGGTGCTACCCCTTTTTCCACCCGGATCCGTTCCGCCCTCTTCGTACGTATCTTTTCCTCTTTGGAACTTATGGCTCCCTTCATCAGGCATGCCCTTCCTTTGGCGAATCGTGTACTAGGCACGATGCCGGGTTCGATCGGACGGTCCATCCTTCCTCACCTTAACATAGCGGTGTACGGCACTTCCTCCCGTACAACGCCCCATATGGCGCCATACCAATGCTGCTCTGAAAGCTGTTATTGTACGCAAACTCCACTAGCGGTAGGAAATCCTCCCAACCACCCTTAGATTCCAATACACATGCTCGTAACATATCCTCCATAATCTGGTTGGTTCTCTCCTTCTGACCATCCGTCTGTGGATGATAGGCTGTGCTCATGCATAATTGAGTTCCGAGCGNCTCGCGGCCCGGACCGAACCCCAGGAGCCCGAAGCGGAAGACAAAGAAGAAGGGCAGATTAGTTAGATTTAGTTATCATTTTGTATCTGCCGAACTTCTTAATATAAAGACTTTTTTCTTCCACTATGATTATTTTAATTGTCGAAATGAAATGATATAACGAACTTCTGAATAAACTAATAAGTTTTATCTTAACTTCTGAATAAACTAACAAATATAAGATCAGGCACACTTACAGGGTGTCAACCATCGGTCCCAGACGTTATATTTAGTTTATTTATGTCAACTTTGATTGGATCAGTCGTTTTACATGGTGTATGGGTCACTCTTATTCCGTCCTTGGAATCATTACTCAACTGAATAGGCGTAGTCTGCGTTAACTATGAGTTTTTACGAGCTTTCGCCGAACCTTGGTTCTAATAAAGTCCCTTAGGTTTTGCTGGCTAAACTTGGCTCATAATACGTCTTATGTTAGGACCGATCTTATGTTTTGATATGCTGACTATCATTCCTTTCGTTGTAGCAGATTTCATAGGTACAAAAGGTAATCTCTAAAGACTGAATGCCGTTGAAGGGAATGTCTTAGTTCGTAATGAGTTCTGGGAGAATCGCGACTCATCCATGGGGCTAGGCAAGTGCAGGAGCATCTGACTCGTCAGAGCGATCACTACAACTTGGGAACCTTGCGGTCAAGAAGCTTCGGTAACCAGTCCAGATTCGTCCTAAGCTTATCCAACTCCAAGATCGGTCCATCGTTCTATTATAAATAATTAACTCTTGTACTTACATGTTTACTACTTACGTTTAATGGAATGTTTTATTATTGAGTCAAACACATTAATCGAAAATTCATAAGAAGTATCGCCTTAAATTCATGACATTCCAAGTTTGGGGGACCTCTATACCATCCAATGTTTCAAGTTTATATGCACCTGACTCCAATTTCGTCGATATGCGATTCGGTCCCTCCAATTTCTGTCCAGCTTTCCAACGTTCCTCTGCACCTTAATGCTTCTGAGGACGAGATCGCCTTCAAAGAATTCCCTTGGGAGGACTCGTTTGTTATGGGCCCGTTCCATATTCCGCTGATAAGCACGTATCCGTGGATAAATTGCATCTATTTTTTCTTCGATCATCTCGAGGTCCAATAATCTCCTTTCACCATTCATATGCTCATCGTACTGAGATATCCGAGGTGATCGGATGGCAACCGCCACCGGGCTAACAGCTTCGGTCCCGTACACCAATGAGAAAGGTGATTCCTGGGTCGTTGAGCGAGGTGTAGTTCAGTACGCCCATAGGACCTCACAGATGTGTTCGGGCCATTTCCCTCCAAAATCTTCTAATTTGGTTTTCAATCCTTTCAGGATAACCTTGTTAGACACCTCCGTAAGTCCGTTGGTTTGGGGATGAGCCACCGATGAGAAATGTTGGGTGATGCCCAACTTGGTGCATAGATCCCGTATGTTCTTTTCGCGGAACTGAGTCCCATTATCAGATACGAGCGCTCGGGGAACCTCGAAGCAGCTCACAATATTTCGTCATATAAAGTGCTTGACCACTTTCTCCGACATGATGGCTACTGCTTCTGCTTCAATCCATTTCGAGTAATATTCCACCGCTACAATACAGAATTTCCTTTGCCCTATGGACCGAGGAAAAGGTCCGAGGATATCGATCCCCCATCTGTCAAACGGACAAGGCAACGGGGTAATAGATAGGGGAGCCCCATGCAACTGCGGAAGTGGAGCATGGTACTGGCATATGGCACAACGTTTGGTATACTGCTTAGCATCAGCAAGCAATGTTGGCCAAAAGTACCCGGCTCTAATAATGCGGTGGTATAAAGATCGGGCTCCTGAATGGATGTCGCATATTCCTTCATGAACATAAATCATGACGGCTTCTAGCCTCAATAGGAGATAAACATCGCAAAAGCGGGCCTTCAAAACTCTTTTTAAACAAGCGTCCGNTATGGGCCCGTTCCATATTCCGCTGATAAGCACGCATCCGTGCATAAATTGCATCTCTTTTTTCTTCGATCATCTCGAGGTCCAATAATCTCCTTTCACCGTTCATATGCTCATCGTACTGAGATATCCGAGGTGATCGGATGGCAACCTCCACCGGGCTAACAGCTTTGGTCCCATACACCAATGAGAAAGGTGATTCCTGGGTTGTCGAGCGAGGTGTAGTTCGGTACGCCCATAGGACCTCATAGATGTGTTCGGGCCACTTCCCTCCAAAAGCTTCTAACTTGGTTTTCAATCCTTTCAGGATAACCTTGTTAGATACCTCTGTAAGTCCGTTAGTTTGGGGATGAGCCACCGATGAGAAATGCTGGGTGATGCCGAACTTGGTGCATAGATCCCGTATGCTCTTTCCGCGGAACTGAGTCCCAATATCAGATACGAGCGCTCGGGGAACCCCGAAGTGGCTCACAATATTTCTCCATATAAAGTGCTTGACCACTTTCTCCGAGATGATGGCTACTACTTCTACTTCAATCCATTTCGAGTAATATTCCACCGCTACAATACAGAATTTCCTTTGCCCTATGGACCGAGGAAAAGGTCCGAGGATATCGATTCCCCATCTGTCAAACGGACAAGGCAACGGGGTAATCGATAGGGGAGCCCCAGGCAACTGCGGGAGTGGAGCATGGTACTGGCATATGGCACAACGTTTGGTATACTGCATAGCATCAGCAAGCAATGTTGGCCAAAAGTACCCGGCTCTAATAATGCGGTGGTATAAAGATCGGGCTCCTGAATGGATGTCGCATATTCCTTCATGAACATAAATCATGACGGCTTCGGCCTCAATAGGAGATAAACATCGCAGTAGCGGGCCTTCAAAACTCTTTTTAAACAAGCGTCCGTCGACTAAGATGAATCTCTTAGCCCAGACCTATATTTTCCTGGCTTCAGACTTATCTTCACGGAG
Source organism: Utricularia reniformis (assembly GCA_009725065.1). NCBI lineage: Eukaryota > Viridiplantae > Streptophyta > Magnoliopsida > Lamiales > Lentibulariaceae > Utricularia > Utricularia reniformis. Next base: position 1,274,765 of record RWGZ01001492.1, read on the forward strand.
ATATCCGTTTGAGAGGTATTTAATAAAGGAGTCCATCCAACTGGGTTCTCCTGGGGATTCAGTAGCATCAATATTCAAGCCCTGGAGTTCATTACATAGAGCCCCGATCTGTTCAATAGACTGTTCAGTCACTGGAATCTCGACCGAAGGTCGGTCCTAAACGTGGACCGAAATAGTTCTCGGCTCTATGTCGGGTATGCTCAAAGCCAATCTGGCGAGTGCATCGGCAACCTTGTTTTGTTCTCGTGGCACATGGTCTAGAGAGAACTCATTGAACTTCTTGGATAACTCCAGAACTTTAGCGCAATACAACCTCATCATCGGATCGTGAGTCTCAAATCTCCCTGCGAATTGTTCCACTACTAACTTAGAGTCTGAGAACATTCGCACTCTGCTAACCCCAATTTTTCGAGCCAAGGTCATTCCTGACAATACTGCCTCATATTCCACCACATTATTTGTTCCAACAAAGGAAAACTTGACTGCGGAATGAATAAGATCACCTTGTACCGTTGTCAGGGTAATGCCCGCTCCTCTTCCCCCGAAAGTTGATCCATCTACGTGGATCGTCCATCGATCATCCTCCTGGTTAAGATAAATGGCCGACCGGGTCATTTCAACCACAAAGTCGGCTAGAACCTGAGCTTTGATCGCCCTTCGGGGCAGGAATTCCAGATACATAGCACTGAGTTTNCAATGTCATTCCTGACAATACTGCCTCATATTCCACCACATTATTTGTTCCAGCAAAGGAAAACTTGACTGCGGAATGAATAAGATCACCTTGTACCGTTGTCAGGGAAATGCCCGCTCCTCTTCCCGCGAAGGTTGATCCATATACGTGGATCATCCATCGATCATCCTCCTGGTTGAGATAAATGGCCGACCGGGTCATTTCAACCACAAAGTCGGCTAGAACCTGAGCTTTGATCGCCCTTCGGGGCAGGAATTCCAGATACATAGCGCTGAGTTTGATAGCCCATTTTGCCAATCTTTCATTCAAGACCTTCTGTTTAAGGAGTATCTTCATAGGCTGATCCGTAAAACATAGACCGTTCGGCCTTCGAAATAATGTTTCAACTTGGATACAGCTTTCTTCAAAGCTAGCATGAATTTCTACAATGTAGAATATCTGGTCTCAGCAGATACTAGAGAATGACTGACATAATAAACAGGTCTATGAATGTCATCTCGTATGTTCACCAGAGCTGTACTGACGGCAACTTCGGATACCGCAAGATATAACCCCAAAGGTTCATCACAAGTTGGACTTACCATCACCTGGGGAGTGCTTAAATAAGTCTTGAGCTCAGAGAAGGCCCGATCGCATTCTTCGGTCCAATCCATATGGCTTGCTTTTCTTAGCACTCTGAAAAATGGTAATGACCGGTCTGTGGATTTCGAAATAAACCTGCTTAGCGCGGCTAGTCGGCCAATAAGCCTTTGAAATTCTCTTTTGTTTCTCGGAGGTTGCATATCAATGATAGTTTGCACCTTCTCAGGGTTAACCTCTATGCCTTTCTCTGAAACATAATATCCTAAGAATTTTCCACTTCGGATCCCGAAGCAGCACTTGTTTGGATTTAGTTTGAGCTTATATTTTCGGCATACTTCGAAACAACGAGACAAATAAGAAAGATGGTCTTCATCATTCATAGATTTTACAATCATATCGTCAACATACACTTCCATCATATGGCCAATCAACTCTCTAAATATTCTGTTGACCAATCTTTGGTATGTTGCTCCAGCATTTTTGAGACCGAAGGGCATAACCACATAATAGAAAACGCTATCTTCGGTCATGAACGATGATTTCTTCTGATCCTCTTCAGCCAATAAGATCTGGTGATACCCAGAATAAGCATCCATGGTACTCATAATGGTGCTACCAGAAACAGCATCTACCAGTCGGTCGATGTGCGGCAACGGGAAAGGATCTGACTCACAGCTTTTGTTCACATCGATAAAATCGATGCACATTCGCCATTTCCCGTCCTGTTTGGAAACCACCACCGGGTTTGCAACCCATTCGGTATAGTGGATTTCTCTGATAAATCCCGACCGTAGCAGCTTATTCACTTCAGCTTGGATGATCTCGATTTTCTCAGGAGAATAGCGTCTCCTTTTCTGCCTAACAGGCTTCGTTCCAGGCTCAATATTGATCTGATGTTCACTATCGGATCGGTCAATCCCCGGCATATCATCCGGGGTCCAAGTAAATATATCCACATGGCTTCTCAGCAAGTGGATCAGTTATTTTTCAATGTCAGGGGCTAAATGAGCCCCGATGCGAGTTGTCTTCGTTGAGTCATCCTCAACCAGATTAATCAATTTGAACCCCACGGGTTCCATCGCTTGCCTCGGGTGCGGCAGCTCTTCCAGCAGATCCACCCGGGCCCTCTTAACTGGTGCCAACGTTCGTCACGAGCTCATGTAGCATTGTCTAGCTACTTTCTGATCCCCCTTAACACAAATAACTCCATGAATGGAGGGGAACTTGAGCATCATGTGATAAGTAGAAGGGACCGTCTCAAACTTACTCATGCCGGTCCGTCCAATAATAGCGTTGTAAGCCAAGTCGACTTCAACGATAATGAATTCCAAGTCTTCAAATCGGTCCTTGGATGGCTCTCCAAGGGTAAAGGGGAATAACATCTTCCCCCAAGGAATGACACTTCTTTGGTCGAACGACCAAAGAGTTATGTTGGCGATCGGCAGATCATGAGCAACTGCTCCCAACATTTCGGCGACCTCGCGCTTCATCAGATTGCACGAGGCCCCAGTGTCCACCAATATTCTGTGAACACGGCGATTCCCGATGACCCCTGTAATGGTGAGGGGGTCGTCACAGGGATCAATGATCCCCTCCCGATCAGCCGGGGTGAAAGTGATGTCCTCTCTGAAGATGGGGGACCGATCCATGGGATCATATTTTACCAGCGCCACAGATTCGGAGCTCTCAGCAGAGTCTCTGCGCGCTGTTCTCTTTCAGTCTCGGACCGACTCATATATTCTCAATCCTCCGGAGATAACATAAATATCTCCGGCCACTTCTCTAGGTGCCGCCTCATTTCGAGGAGGTTGGGCACCAGTTTCAGCAGGTGGGGGAGCAGTCTGCTCCTGTCTCCCACCCTCATTCTGCGGGGCTCTGCCGCCACGGCCCGCCATCTTCTCCTTCGGCCCTGACCACGGTTCTCGCGACCGTGTTGGCCTCTTTCTTGCTCTGGCGGAGGAGACCTTCGGTCCTCCGTCCGATCGTTATAGTTTCGGGGTTGTCCCCGATTATCTCTTCCCCGTGGCCTGTGACGATCGTCACCTTGATGGCCGATTCGGGGGGATTCCGCTCGTTTGCCCTTCTGACCGTTTCGGTCAAGCTTTTCTTTACCCATTGCCTCTACTGTCTCTTTCAACAGCGGGGCACTTCAAGGTCGGGTGATCGCGATTATGATGAAGCTCGCAATACACCCGATTGTCCTCCTGCTTCGGGGGGAAGTCTTTTTCATTCACAGCCGCTACTTCTCGCGACTGTTTCTTCGGGTATGAAACCCTATGATCACCTGCGGGCTCAGAATTCCCGCTAGGCTTCCGATAGCCAAGCCCTAGCGCTTCATCTACCTTAATATACTTGTTGATTTTCTGAAGAAGTTTTCCCAAGGTAGATGGTGGGCTATTCACCAAACTTGCCGAATGGCCGCACGGTCCTAATACCTGCTGTAGAATATCGATTTTATCCCGGAGCTCGATTTTGATGCCCCGGGCGGTCCTGTTGAATTTCTCCATAAAGGACCGAAGACTCATTTTCGCCGGGATATATTTTAGCTGGTATAGTTCCTGCCTGCTTCGAGGCGGTCCTACATTTGGAGTAATTGCTCT